>DWFO01002160.1:0-14236 GCA_018246595.1 Mimoniades nurscia nurscia | reverse complement strand
TCCCACATAACCACTGCGAGCGGTCGCAGTGGTATGCTTAGAGCGTCACCACCTCCCTCCCCGTGGAGGGTAGCCCTTTTCCGCAGTCTGGGCGCAAAAAAAAAATACAGATGCATTGTTTCATTTATTTATTGATTTAAATTTTATTAAGCTCTAGATCTTATACTTCAAAATTGTTTCCCCGTTCATGTTACTAAATCCAAGACAATTATTTAGTAACGATAAGGTACTTATTTGTTTTTCACATTTTAAAACCTATAGGTAGATATAGTTGTACTGGCCAATGTTAGGATGTCAACGTAAAAGGGATATCTATAGCTTTTTCATAAATAGTTATGCGATCCCAAAATCGTTTCTCCGGTGCCTGTTTATTTGTATCAGTTACTATTTGTTTATATGCTTATAAATATATACTGTACAGTCAAAATCGAATGATACCTACTGTGATATAGGTATACGTTTAGTAATTTTTTAGGTGCAATTAAAATCATCCCTTACTCTGGTCTCTAACTAGTGTATGATTAGCGGTCTTCTGCTACTAGCGATGAACGAGTCTGGCTCAGTGTTTACTTATAGGGAAGTCCTAAAGACTTACGCAATGGGTATTGAAGCTTACGGATTTGCCCGCCATACATACAGCGATGGGAAGCTCTGATTCCTCTTCCTCTTAACATTTTCACTTGAAATTTTATTAAATCATTTCGTCCGTGTCTCAATTCAATGTATTATGAACATAATCTTGTATATTTTGATGTTTCAATTTTGACAACATCTCAAAATCCAGTAGGCATATTTGAATTTTTTATTTGGACATTTTTTGACAAGTGAATTACTTATATCGAGACTTGGGTGATATATGTATATCATACAGATTAAAAATATTTAAATGAAGAAACTGTTTATTGATAAATAATGTCTTATTAATAAATAATTTAAAAAAAGTAACTTCACGCCTGTACTCCCCGAAGAGGTAGGCAGAGGAATGTAGAACATTCCCACGTTTTACCAGTTACTTTTAAGCCCCACGATGGAATAGGTGTTGAGCCTATTGTCATATACCGGGCACATATCCAGACTCCGAGCCACTACTAGAAAACAGTTAATATTAAGGGCTGAACCGTAAATGGCTTTTCTTGACAAGCAAAATCACGACATTCTTTAATAGACCAATTAACTTATTTACAATCAGGGTTTGTGTAAATGCATAAAAAGGGGGTGTTAAAGAAAACGAATTGTTGAAAACAAATGTTTAGACGGAGCTGCGATGGCTGGCGCAGTCCGCGTCTAATCATTTGGAGATTTTATTTTTATTTTCTACACACGGCTACCACAAGTAACAACATTTATAACACGTATTTAGATAATACAATACCAATAATCATGTAAAAAAACAAATTCCAAAATATAATTTTTACACAACAATTATACAAAAATAAAAACACATTGAAAAAAATTACAAAAAAAGGGCGCTAGACTGGGTATATGAACTATGTTTTTAAATATATTTTTTTTATAAAAACACTTAGTATTCAACAACTCTACATTATTATAGAATAAATATTAAATGCTTAGACCAAAACTCTTCCATTGTGAATATTATAATTTAAACAAAAAATACAAAAGTCAATGAATCTATGTATTTAATCTGTATGCAGTTTACAATCATAATTAGGAGAAAACATGGCTATAGTTAGAGTACATAAACAAACAACATCAATCTTTTTTGTAGAGCTGCACTGATCGTGAAGTCAGTTATGAGTTTTGGCGTAATCATTGCTTAACTTTACTCTTTTTAAATAACGTGATTATTATACTAAGAATAACACGCTACACACAATATAGATAATGTAAATTTTTTAACACATTAAACGAATCCGTTAACATCATAGACAACATTTTCCATAGCAATTATAAGTACGCGATTAGGTACATATAATTATCTACTATTTAATTATAATGTTTACGGCAACTCTACATATATATGATTAACTTGTAATATGATTAACTACAATGGCAATAATATGATTAAATATAAATATATGATTAACAATTATAATTTTTAGCCTTCTAAATACCTACATACATATGTTTTGTAATAGTTCAAAAGTATTTTTCATCACATCGACAAGCAACATCAACGTTTTTTCATCTAAATATAGGTAGATATAGTAACTCTAATTTTAATATTCGTCACACACGACTAGAAAATGACCAGGAAACTTTAACCTTACACTAAAACATCAAGCTAAATATGTAGATGATATACTCGTATGTATATACAGACATAGAAACACTTCTATATTCATTGCCCGAGAACATAGAAATATTTTATGGAAGAAAAGGAAAAACGTTTATTTCGTCTTCGGCCCTATGTAATAATTTGTATATTAAGGCTTAGATTAAAAATGTGTCATTAGAAATATCCACACGGAATATTACATAACTATATATTATTCTTATGTAAGTAATAGTAAATCAAAATATTTTTTACTCTTTTAAGATTTTAAAAGCAAATAATCGTTATTATATATTATGTATCGGAACAAAATGTTTTTGTCATTATATATTTCATAAAAAAAATCATTATATCGACCACGCACAAGGATTACATTATGGTACATAATATAAGTATTAATAGTAATTCACATCTTGAATACATGGGTGTTTCAAGAGGTAATATGTTTTTTATTTTTATAGTCCGTCCAGCATTGTTCAAATGTATTTACAGCATAAATTCTAATCCAACTTATGTACATACATCGTTGTACATTATATTTTTAATATCTAATAAAAAATATCGATATAAACCATTCGTTTCATTATTTATTTAGTTATTAGGAAAACCCGCCCGATTTAGGTATACCTATTATTACATATGTATTTTTTATAATACTCTTACACTATTTTCATTTTATTTTATTAATAATTCTATGCGCCTAACAATACAGGAGCATACGCCTACAGACAAAGACATACATATATTATAAGCAAGTGACATTTATATTTCGAAATAGATTATCGTACTGTTTAAAACATGTACCTACACCTACACATTAAGTACCTACATTATTCATTAAAACTCAAAATTTGGCTGTTAACACATGAATATTTTGAAGTACTCTATTAACTACCGCCATCAATTAGATGTTTATACAAAACACCTATAAATATAATATAGATATATGAATTTAATATATGTATTGGATAATAAATACAAATACACATAAATACAATAAAAAATCTTTGAAATCTTTGAAAATCTTTGAAATAAATACAAATATTTTAGACTCCGAAAATTATTACTAGGACATTTTCACTACTTTTAAACAGAATACCCATTAATGGGACGCAGTGACCAATAAGCGCCATCTAGTCGTTTCATTCAATCATAAAGTAAAATTTAAATCTACATTTCAAAGTGACTTCTAAGTAAGTTAAGTACAGTTTTTTTATGCAAAAGTATGTATATATTCATTTAAAACATCTCACACGAGTCTACTTGAACTGCTAATCCTACTAGCATTCCTACCAAACCTCGAATCACACCGCGTAGTAAATAACATTAGCATAATGACAAAGATAATTTTAATTATACAAATAAATATAGGTATATAACTTTCGTGTATGAGTGAGTTGCTTAAACTAACCACTCGACAGCGGGCGCGGGGCGGCGGGGCGCGGGGCGGAGGGGCGCGGGCGGCGCGCGCGGTGCGGGGGGGCGCGGTCACAGGCTGCACAGCGCGTGCTCCGGCGGCGGTATGGACGTCTCCACGGGCCGCTGGATCGTCCGTATGCGCTGCAGTACCGAGAAAATTAACAAAATGACACTTGTTTGTAACTTCTGGAAGGAAGCAAAGTATTAATAGTTTATGAACACGGTGTAATATACTAATGTAAGTGAGATTTAAAATTTCGAGCACTTGTTCGGGCTACGCAAATTAATGCATTATCGTTGTATTATGGGAATATGCACTATGGAAATATGCAGTAGTGCAGTGTTTCCATTTAACGCATGCAGTAGGTACCTATATCGCACGTGTCAGGGCTCTATTAATATACCAGTTTTCCAACGCCGGGATCTTTTTTTCGTGTACTTTATCATGTATGTAGTGTACGTCAGTAAGCGTCTATAAATAGCATTTCCATTGTATACGAAAAAATAATCTTGGGACATTTCCACACGCGGCCATCTGATTCCAAACTAAGGCTCAAGAGAGCTTGTGTTATGGTAACCAAACATCTGATAAGCTACATGTACCTATACATATAAATATAACCTACTTGTATAAATATTTTTAACAGAATAAATGTTTGTGCTTATCACACAAAATACGAAGGACTCACATGTGCAAGGCTCCCAGGAGTGATAATGAGCTTGTAGATGATGTACAGAGGAATGCAGGAAACGGTGGTGCCGGTCATGATCCAGCCCACGGTGATGGACCAGGGCGGGTAAACGTATTCCGTGCCCAGCATCTCCTCGTGAGCCAGCACCGAGAAGACGAACAGCACTAGAAGGAACACCGGGCTGGAGAAGGAGAAATCGGGCTTAGATAATACACATATATTTCAGAAGTTACTCTAACCCTAATTTATAATTTTCATTCGTTGTCTAGTAGGTATATAGTCAGAAAACGTCAACTAAGAACGGGAACTCAAACAAGAGCTACAAAGTATAAATTGTAAAATTTAAATATTAATAGTTGAAGATATTACGTAGCATCACGACTGTAATCCCCGAGGAGGTAAGCAGAGGAGTGTAGTACACTCCCGCGTATCATCAGTTACGTTTACGTCCTACTATGGAATAGGTGTCGAGCCTATTGCCATACACCAATACACACAATCTAGACCCCGAACCACAAGAGAATCTAAATTAGATAAATCTAATAGTGCCCAATCGGGATGAATTCAGGACCTGTTGATCGGCAGTCGGATTAAAGATATTACGATGTAATAATAATAACACTTTATTTGCAGTAAAGTGTATATTTAATCGATAATTAGTCTGTAACTACCATAAAATGGGGTGTACAAAAAATCTGTAGCAATACTTTTGTGAACAATGAAATTATATAAATTGAAAAAAAAACGAACAACACGTCTTAAAACCTGGCTTTACACTGAGCCTTGAGAGCGTGATTGTGAATGATCTCCCACCTGATGTAAGACCAGCACGCTCGCCAGAACCAGCCGGGCGTGTGGCCCAGCATGCTCTTCACGTCCTGCGAGAACCTGTCCACGCCGTACACCCAGCACACACCAGCCGCCTCCGCGAACACCACGAACAGAATTGCTAGTCCAGGACCGTACACATTCAGTAAGTTCACTAAATGGACTCCGCCCTGGGGAAAGAATTTAAAGACGCCTAAATATGTGTCATATATCATAAAAACTTAAGGCTTTGATTCGCACATTATAATGATTGGTGTAACTAAATTCTAATCAGCCCGTTTTTCCCCACTGCTGGGTGTGGTCTTCCCTTTTGTAGCGCCACTTTTTCGGTCCTGTGCTGCTCCGATCCTCTACTGTACACTAAGTACATTCAATCATAAACCGTATCCACAGGTTAAGTCCTATCGTACATATTATCAAAAATAAACACCAGGAAATAACAGAAGATCAAACTCTGTCCGTAACTAACCTGTGTCGTGAAAGCCGGGTTTCTTTATAACACGAATACCCAACTACCAATTCGAAAAACTTGCAACTCATCATACGTTAGAAATGTATTGTAGAAACACAACCTACCTATAAGATGTATAAAACTTTAAGGAGTGGAAAGCAAACTTATAGGATTCAGGAGCAGATGGACTTCTTCAGTATTTCAACGCAAGTCAACCGCAAATGAATCATCCGCTATCTGGGATGTGGGAACATGAGTCGATGGCGCGGTCATCCCCCTAAGTGGAGTGTATGAATAATGCAGTGAATACATTCTCGTCTCAGATAACACGGGCCTGTTTATCTGATTCATTTAACGCCGCTCCACTGCTTTTATTTGTCTCAAGGATGTGCGGGGATCCATTCCATAGCAGAGTTGAAGTGGAAATTCATTGGTGTTTGATTCTACGTGATGTTTTCTGGATTGTTACTTTACTGACTTATCTTGTCTTTATACATATATTATTGTTTTCAAAGTTTGCTTAGAATGCAGCTTACGAAGCAAGACTCTTTAATTCATCTCACTCTAAATAACGCTGAATTAGCACAAATATGCAAGAAACATACTCAAGTGAAACAATACAGTCAATATTTTTTAAATTCAAATCGATAAGTATTTTTTTTTATTTGATTTTGTATTGTACCTAACAGTATTTATTTATTTATTATTTAGTATTACAATACAATACGAATATTTAGTAACTTAATGGTTTATATTTCAGTATCCCTATTCGAGAAACTGAGCTTCAAATTAATCTTTGTCATCACAAAAAAAGTACGCGCGTTTTTAACATTTAGCATCACCGCTATAAAGGATGAACTATAAAATTTTAAGGCAACCGGAACAAAAAATTGTCTGTACCTAACATTTCATGGATTCTATGAAGACTGCAAACGCATAATACACTACGTACCAATATGAAATGAATACCTTAATTTCTAATATACATACATACGTAATAGTGCGTATTATGTTGAATTAAAGTTGCTCCATAAAAATACTAACAATAGATACCTACTGATCATATCAAAACACATGTCTCTAGCAAATAAGTTGCGACGACCCAAACTATTACTACAAGAAAGGAGCGCCACAATATTCCATTGTACTTATATCGGCTTTTGCAGTCGATTGAAACTAAATCACCGGTTTCAGTGTAAGTCACTCGTAAAGTACGGAGACCGCTGACTGCGGCAGTAAATGGTGAGGTCTCCGCGAGATTTAGAGCGTTGTTATATGTAACAATGCCTGAGATAGCGGCCGATCGGGAATTAGCTGGCCTTACGATAGCTGATATTGTGGGTATGAACTTGGCCTCCGTTTTATCGTTTACGATTCGGTTTATATGGATGATCTTTGCGACGTTTCTTTCGTATGTTCGTTTATTTTCCGAGGAAATCTATTTATAAAAGCTATATGTAATTTAGTTCTTGTATGAGTATAAAGAGTCGGTGTTGTTGGTCAGTGAATTATGAAAGGCTGCAGAAGCTGAATGCAACACCTTATATTCCTTGCTTTGAAATTGACAGTAACTTATTTTAGTGGATGTATAATATAGAAAAGTAAACCTTACATATGTCGTAGTGGGAAGAGCGCAGATGTAGATGAACAAGAGTAGAAAAGCGACGAAAATTTCCCGATGTCTGCCGAGCACTCTCGGATACTCGTCACATAACGCTGTAGTGACAGCTTCTAGGCCTAGCGAAACAATTATAATATTACATTGATAAAAGATAAGATATCTAAACAAACAATAAACAAATTAAACAATAATTGAGTATAAAATATTCATCATGATCACCATGAAAAAAAAATTTCATACATATCAAGAAATAATATTAAATTAATAAATATCAAAGGCGATAGATAACGAAACAATAACAATTTTAATTAGGGCCAAAATTGCAATTGTACCTAGTAATCTCCATTTGGTACCTAAACACCGAAAACATAAAGGCAAATATTGATGAATTTAAAATTCTACATTTAATATTCAGAATCTAACCTCCAAAAGTGCTGTCCAAGCCGAGGGTGATGAGCATGAGGAAGAATATAATAGCCCAGAAAACAGAGCCGGTCATGGTCGCGATAGCCTCCGGGTACACTATGAAAACGAGTCCGGGACCCTCAAGACCGACTTCCTCAATACTCTTGTTTTGAACGTGCGCCATATATCTGGTGAACAAAATTTAGCTGTGAAAATTATTATTAGCAAGAAAGTGTACATGAAATGTAAAAAGCATGACGAATAAACAAGACTGTAGTATAACAAATAGGGAACAAAATGTGATTGCGGATTGAGAGGAAACGAAATGTTAAAAATTTTATATTCAAATTGATATATGTACGAGTATGTTCGGAAATCTGTAACTTACCCCAAAACGGAGAAAATAACGAATCCAGCGAGGAAACTAGTGAGACAGTTGATAGAGGAAGTGATCAGAGCGTCACGGTAGCAATTATTGTTGAACTTGTTGTAACTGGACAAAGCCAGGAGCGTTCCGAAACCAGGGCCGAGAGAAAAGAAGATTTGTGATGCCGCATCGATCCATACCTGGCAACGTTAAAATAACGATCAATATTGCGGTATTGGAGATTTTATTGTGATCTAAGGAATTTTACATACATTCTGGCGTCATTCTGAAATTATCCAATTGATTTTTGTTAAACAGCTAACAACATAAGAAATTAGTAAACGATTATTATTTTTTATTTATTATTTATAACGTTATTATTTCTGATAAGTATAATATAATATTCGTGGGATTATCACCTTGGAATTCTGTAATTTATGCCATTCGGGAGTAAGATAATATCGGATGCCCTCAGTAGCTCCTGGCAGTGTCACGCCTCTGGCTAAAAGGATCAGGAGAACGACATACGGTGCTAAAGCCGTCACCCAAACTACCTGAATAAAGGAAAACATTAAAATAAGAACAGGTAACAAAACATGAAGAATAACAAGTATCTTTACATTTTTACATTCATATATGTATTAAAAAAAAACAATTTTGAATCCAATTAATCCTGTCAAAAATAATGGCATTATAAATAAAACTAAGAATATATAACGTTTGACGTGATATAAATTTCTATAAGACTTGCCTTGCCAGCACTGCGCACGCCTTTCCAAAGCGAGAAGTAGACAAGAACGAAGACACCAAAAACGCAGAGCGCTAGAGAAGGCTTGATAGGTCCCATGTCATCCAACCCATTCGATCTATGCTGCTCAAGAACATTGCGCCTGTTGAGAGAGTTAACAAGACACACCGGTATTTAAAAAGGAAAAGAAGACTTACATACATAAAGACGACTGATGTGATTTTATGTGGTTCAAATTTTTCAAGATTAATTATCATCATTTGAAATTAGATTTGTCGCATTCGTAGCGATTTCCAAAAATTATATCAAGATATCCTATTCATGCTCGCATAATACCTATTAATAGTTACCAGTTATATTGTATAAACGGAAGTATTTATCCTATAATTGTATGAAATTTTAATTTGAAAATGTATCCGAATTGGAGAGTGATTTTGGAAGTTTTCAAACATCTCACTCGAAGAACTCCTTAGCCGGTGTGCTGGAGTTGGGGTTGATTTGCGGTGAAGTGACCGGCATACACAGAGGCGTGTTCCAATTGTTGTCGCAGCTTGTCCACGGCAGCACGGAGTTGATCGACGCGAGAGATGCCACCAAGTAGTACACCGCCCAGCCGATGATCGTATTGTAATACATGCCCATGTAGATGTCGATCATGCATATAGCATAGCCCACACCTAACAGGAGATTATTAATTGGTTAATTAATTTTTACTATGTAGTTTGAAAACGAGATCTCTCTATTGAAGTATTTTTATCATTACGCATGAAATACCCTAAATATACAATAGTTTATTATTCCTGACAGATTTGTATGATTATATTTTTTTTATTAAAAACTTTTAAAGTGTCTTATTTTTTTGTTGTACAGTAAAAATTATTTCTATTATAAGATTGACTCTGTCCATCAGCTATACCTACTTATCGTCTTCTTGTTTTCTAAATGGTACTGTTATATTGAATCTTAACATGAATGATAAAGAAATAAGAAGGATTAATAACATAATATATAATTCATCGCCCTTTAATAGCAAGTCAACTGAATCAAAGTGTTCAAATGTTACAATAAAATTTGAAACAGTTAAAATCAAATTATGCCGCGAAGTTCCAAGTCTGCCCGCCAATTGCGACGCCATGTTTGATAGAATCAGCTCCATCTGTCGTCGGGTAATCAAATGATATCGCATCGCGTGCTAATTAGTTTAAACGTCTCGAGGCGCGATTTATTCCCATTGATAACGAATATCTGATGTGAATCAGATTTAAATCATATTATATACTAGGAATGGATACAAGATTTTCGTTGGATTTGGTTTGTGTTTTTTTGTTGTCCTACGAAATGGTTTCATAACATTTTGAAATACAAACTCGAATAAATAAATTACTTGGTAGAAGAATACAGATTTTTTTTCAATATTCTGATTTGATTCTAAGAGGTGATCCGTGTCCAATACTGGATTAATAAAAACGTTGAATACGACATTTTAAATTCGACAATCGAAACTTCAACCAAATCGGACGCGATGACGCTCTTTGGAAGAGCCCGCGTCCAGAAGCCTATGGTCAGCAGTCGACTGAAATAACATGATGTAATGATGAAATCACGCCTAGATCCGTATGTGAAATACAGATATAACAAAAATAGAAATTTACAACAATAATGTTATACTGAGAAACAGGTATATCTGTGGTAATAAGTGATTTTATACAATTTGATTGAGCGCGATAACGTCGTGCCGCGGCAAATGATGTACGCTATTTCGATAAACGTCATTTACGTGAGATGCGCTCAGGAAATTGTTCTGATACGGAACGAAATATTTTTTAAGAGGTCATTTTACGCTCTTTCATATTTTTGCAAGTACTTAATTCATCAATAATTAAATAATATAGGTAACCTTTAAGTTCTTATTTATTTGCAAACATTTGTTAACAAGTTCAACAAGTTTAGATCAAGTTCGTTTGAAAGAATTACCTATACTTTTAGCTACCTGAAGATTTATTGACATATAAACATGCTTGCAATTCAGGCCGTTGTATAAAAAAAGAATAGTGTCATCATCATTGTTCCGTAGGTATTCTTCGAAAATAAGATCTCAGAAGTTTGCTAGTTTTTTTGCATTTATAAGCACGGACAAAGTTTTGCGAGGGATAACATCTGATTAGTCAAATTACCGCGAAGGAGACAGAAGCCATAGATCAAGCCAATAGATCACGAACGCAAAAAATATATAGGCAAAGGTAACGCTACATTACTTCCTTACGCAAAGCAAAATTTATAAATAACTAACGACCAAAAGTTCAAATATTAGTGTATTCGTACATTACTTTATAATTAATACTGGTGTTTCTGGCCGATCTTGCACATTACTAGATTCCCTAGGATCCATTAACATAACAAATCATTAACTTTTCCGATAAAAAAATTAAATCTATTTTTAAAGGAAATCTTTGTAAAAAAGCTTATTACTAAGTAAACGATTATTTAAATGATAAACATGCTTGGTCTGGTATTACTCCAGCTCCACAATAAATTACCTCATATTATAATATTCTAATACAAGTACGTACTTATTTTAAAAGATGCATAAGCATACCTTTGGAGTTTCTTTCGACGCTTCTTCTCCATAGCGAGTAATTTTCCGAAGCGGTGGTAAAAAAAGCGGTACCAAAAGTGTTCTAATGGAGCAATTTTGAATGGATAACATTTGATTTGAATTTATTCCTGCATCGAAAACATTGACTGAAGTGCAATTTGTTTTATATATAACTACATTTCATGTAACGCTAGTTGATGGGCGGGCAATAAAGCTACTCTCAAATATTTGACGAACAGATCGCGCGACTTACGAGTTCCTTGCGCTCTCCCGCTAGTAATCTCACGTGTATTTAGGTTAGTATATAACATTTTAAAAATCACTACCTATTCCATAGTGGGACGTAAACGTAACTGGTGAAACGTGAGGGTGTACCACACTCCTCTGCCTACCCCTTCGAGGAATAGGTATAGGCGTGGTGTTACGTTGTGGCAATCGACACGTCATAGATAACAGACAATAAAAAAGGAACAAATTGGTATTCGGCCAGCTTGGCGAATCCTCTAGTGTGAGTCAATCTCAGTAGGTTTCATACATTTTAATCCATTGAACTGCGGTCCATTTGTCTAGCGCTAAAAGCATTGCCTCTTGTATATTTATAAAGGTCAACGACATATATTAAGCTGCTCCGTCCAACCGCACTTCGTCTTCGAGCACACTTGGATGTGTGAAAAGTGGACAAAGCCTCCAAATGGAAGTGAAGGAGACGCAACGAATTACTTTTCTGTTTAATTATTGGGTAAGGGGGGGCTGGGAGGAGTGAAACGTTTAACCCTCATTGATTATATATAGTTGTTATTTTTTTATTTTTTCCTGTAATATTTACATATTTTTTTTTTGTGTACATGTACATGTGATAATTTTTTATATATCTACTATAATGAAATAGTTGTAATATAATCACTAGAATTTTAACCTTAAGCACATTTTAAGATTGTAATTGAACAATCGATCGAATCGAACGATTTATCGGTTTGCAAGGAGATATACTCGAATATTACTGCGTTGTATTACAACAATAATTATGAAATTCTGAACGTAAAAACTAAATCTGCTGCTAAGCGTAATAATAGCAAATGGTCGCCAGATGTTATAGACGTTAAACGTAAACTCACGGATATTATAATAGAGGAAGCGATTTACAAAGACATTATGTACATACAATAAAATTAGAAAAAAGGACCTATGATATTACAAAAATCCATAATTTTCCATTGTTCCATTATACGATATTTCGTGGGCTACAAAGACGTTTCTTTTATCAATTACTCCCTATCAATATATACGGGTAATATTCAACAGCTTGTCCTTCATAACAATGGTAGAATCATTGCGTGATTAGCAAATTTTCCGATTGAATCCCCTAGCGGAGCGCGGCACGGAAACATCCAGCTCCCGAGGGAACGGGGTCTGTGCTAAGTGGTTAAGTGATTAAGATGTCTGTTGCGTATATCGCCTCTCATACACATCAATACCCTCTACAAATATGTTGCCAAAAATTTCTTTAATTTGACTACCTCTTTCCTGCCAGTTCCTGGGTGAACTCCAGGTTTTTCTAATATGAAATTCTTACCTTTGGAGTCTGGATTTGTGCCTGGTGTATGGCCACTGAGACACAGCCTGGGCATGTTTGGGCATGTAAAGTAATTAAGGAATCGTGATAGTGTACTCCGCTCCCCTGCCTATCTATTCGGGGAGATACAGGCGTGATATAACGTATTATTTATTTAATATTATATACTATAAAATAAAATACTTTTTATACAATAGATTGAATTAACAAACTTGAATTTACCTTTGAGAGCAGGACAGATTCGTTTCCAGAGGGTGAGGCAGCCGCAACGATGGTACTGGCCCAGCGCGAGCTCCATGAAGAAGAGCGGCAGCCCACCGAAGAGCAGCATCACGCAGTACGGAATTAGAAAGGCACCTGGTGGACGAAAGAAGTTTTAGGAGATGGATAGGGTTTTTGGTGTATGCCGAGTTTTGGTATCTACCTGGCCTCGACACCATACAAATCAGTTGTTTAGCTATTTTAAAATTTGTATACTTAGAAATACTGGATTCAACTGCTACTGGTGTTAATGTATATTCTGCTGTAAAAATGAAAGAACGTAATATCACGCTTGCAATTCCCGAAGTGGTAGGCAGAAGAGTGTGATACACTCCTAAGTTCCGGTTACGTTTACGTCCCACAATGGAATAGGTGATAAGTCTGTTGCCATACACCGAGCACATGTCCAGACTCCGAGTCACTACTAAAAAATCTAAATTAGATAAATTCATAGTGCCCGACCCGAGATTTGAGCCCAGAACCTTTCGACAGGCAGTCGCACTTGCACCCAACACGCCCAACGAGGCAATCAACCTCCAGGACTGCCTCCTGGAGGATTAGATACATTTAAAAAAAAATGGTCGTAAACTTATTTTGTTAACTGTGAATGACATTAAGATTTAGCGGATAGTACGAGCATTTATCAGAAACAATACACGCCCAAGGCACGGATGGAAGCTATTCAATTTGAATAAACACGCCGACTGAACGTGTGTAACAGTGCTTGGGCATGTCGGGTTTACTCGTAACCAGGGTGACATTTTAGTAAGTACTTTGCAGATATTTTACGTTCAATGTCTTGAAGTTTATATAATATTAAATAAATAAAACGTAACATCACGCATGTATCAATTAATAGTAGCGGGATTAATAATTGATACAGACGTGATACCTCGTTGGTCGTGTTGGCTGCAAGTGCGACTGCCGAACGAAAGGTCCTGGGTTCGAGTCGCGGTTCGAGCAATACTAAATTTTCTAATTTAGATTTTCTTGTAGTGCCTCGGAGTCTGGATTTGTGCCCGGTATATGGTAATAGGCT
>DWFO01002159.1:0-14237 GCA_018246595.1 Mimoniades nurscia nurscia | reverse complement strand
TTATCAGTCCGTTCAAATCCATGCCGATATTATTGTATATATATATATATATATATATATATATATATATATATATGTATATATATATATGAGACCATTAATTTATCGATTTTATAACTTTCTTTGCCTATAAACACTATCAAGTTTAGGATTCGAAAATTGAGTGCGCGATCAATTTAATGGAAGTTTAATATAGGCAAATTGACCGCTAAAGTAGTTATAAACTTGTAATATAGATCATTAATTTGACCCTTCAACCACTTTTGTTACAAAGTTTTCAACCGTTTGCCTTACCCTATTTTGATTCGAGGAAAGGACTGTTAGGTAGATGTTTTAATATGTAGGAGAAGCAGTGGCGCGTTTTCGATAAAAGTTCCATGACCGAGTAATGCAACACAGTACTTGGTCCATTATGCTTCATTGATCTTTTGCGCCGTCTTTTGCGTACAGCGTCCTTTATTAGTTTCTCGTCAAAAGGCGAATCCTCATTATATTATATGTTTTATTCGATGGCCGTTTTCCTTATTATATATAATATGTAGGAGAAATAAGGAAACAATTTTCAGTCAGGGTTAATCGTCATAGAAAATTGTATTGGATTATTTTTTCTAAATTGATAATACCTAATGCATACTGGAAATTCCATAATTATTAAGCATAAAGGCATTCTTGGTTAGAACGATCCCTGAATATGAATTATACCAAATAATAACATTTTTTAAATAAAATGTCTTTAAAAATGTGCTAAAATATGTATCGTTGGAGAAAATGCGTGTTTTACCTGGTCATAATCACCGTTTTAATTGACTTGGCTTTCAGGAGTTTTGCACATAAGGTCATATAAATTATTATGTAAATAAAATTTCATGAAATAAATAGTTAGTTTTCTTTAACGACGTGTTAAAATTTTATTTGTAAAATAAAATACATCAATTAAATATGTTATATTTGCGGATGCGTTAATGTCTATCGTCTATCGGCTTGATAACATTTTTTTTTAATTTCAACAATTTGAAAATGGGCCCGCTTACCATCACGTTCTCATTATTAAATTCGTATAAAAATTATTAATGATATCTGTTATTATCTGTGATTATCTGTTTTAATTGTTATTAGGTTGAAGAACAGCTATTGGTAGTTAAATTTATGTTGTACAGGACATGGTATGCGGGAATTACCTCATCTTTATATCAGCAAAACTTACTGTTATATTGTTTTTCTATGTATGTATGTTTAAAAAAAAATCTATTCTAAAGGGAGATAGGATCTATTTCCTGTGTTAATACGACTTAAAACTTAATTGACAGTATGAGGGTATTTTATTACCATCAAATCTTTGTTCACTGCTAAACCTACAAACACGTACACACCCGTACATCGGCTTAGTACCAGCTGGATGCTTTGAATTCTGTAGAAAAATGTGCCATGCCAGACTTATTGGTAACGACAAACTCATAGAGTTCGAACCCTTAGCCTTGAACATCGAAGTAAAGTTACTCGTGTTGCAATCTTCTATCGGATACATTATGGAGAGTATGGACAAGAGCTCCATAATCTGGTTCCACCTGCTCCATTCTACCATCATACGTATGACAGCGTACGGTTTGCTAAATTGATTGTAATACAAACTCTGAAAGAGTGGAATTCCTTTCCGGATGCTATTCTTCCTGATGGACCTGGAATTATTCAAGATACGGGTAGATAGAGAAATGTAGCACTCCCACGTTTTATCAATATTGCCATACAATGGCGTACAATTCCAAAATTCCATCACCGTTTCGAGGCGTAGTAAGAATACATTTCCCAACCCTGTGCCGGCGTGTTAGGTGTTCGCACAGGGTGTCATAAGAGGTGACTAATCTCAGCGCTGGCAGATCCTGGTATGGCGCGGTCTGCCTAGGCACAGCTAAATACTCTGGCCGTCTGTGCGCAGCAGCCTAGGCAGCGCAAGAAGCTGTGCTCTGTGATCCTCAATCCCACGCCCAACGTGGGGATTATGGGTATAACTCCTCAGGGGAAGCCTATGTCCAGCTATGGACTACAATAGGCTGATGATGATGAATCCCAAAATCCATGCTACCAATGGGAATTTCAAGTTAGAAAAATGTTTAATTATGTTTGCAATATCGCAAATTTCAATATAAACTGTGTGTGGATGAAATTTATGTGCCAAATTGTTTACAAAACAGTATGCCCTTTTGTTGAACCAATTATTCGTATTCTACAATTCAATGAATCACTTGTTATTCCGCAGGTGCACGGTTCCTGGGGGCTACCGGCGTTCATCTGCGACGTGTATATAGCAATGGACGTCACTTCCTCCACTTCTAGTATATTTAATTTAGTCGCCATATCTGTGGATAGGTAAGGCCGTACTGATTGTATTTTTATGAATATTTTCAGTGTTCCCACCCCGGTGCTCTAACAAAAATGTAAACTAACAGGATACTTTCACCTTCCGATTTGCTTACGTAGGCTATTATATCGATGCAGTAGTTTAAAATTATGCTTCTCACTCTGGGTGATATAGGCTCAAATGCTGGCGCACCACCTCATTACAATAAAGGTTTTTTTTTTATAAAATATCGATTTTCATGTATATAAAAAAGTAACGTCAAGCCTGTAATCCCCGAAGAGGTAGGCAGAGGAATGTAGAACACTCCCACTTTCCACCAGTTACGTTTACGTCCCACTATGGAGTAGGTGGTGAGCCTATTGCCATATACCGGGCACATATCCAGACTCCGAGTCACTACTAGAAAATCTAAATTAGAAAATTTAGCAGTGCCCGACCCGGGAATCGAATCCAGGACCTCCCGTTCGGCACTCGCACTTGCAACCAACACGAACAACGAGGCAGTATCGATTTTCATATATAATATCATTTATTATAACGGCGAAGGAAAACGTGTAAAGACTGAATTCTAAAGTACTAGGTTGTCCCAATGGTTTAGAATTCAAACATGTAAAGCGCGATAATTCAGCGATGTATAGGGTTCTAGTGTTTTGCGCATAAATATACGAATAGTCTAATAATAATAAATATACGAATAGTCTATTCGAAAACGAGTAGTGGTCACAAGACAATTCACCATGAGACAGAATCGGCATGCATCGGCATTATTGAGCCTTTTCAAACTCTTATGGGATGCTCAGAATATAATAATATATAATTAAGAGAGACAGAGATGGTAGCAAATGGGCAAAAATTTGGAACTATATCACCATCACAGGTATATTCTTAGGAAATAGAGTATCCCGCAAGAATTATACGGAGTTTCAAAGATGGCCGGTCGTAAAGTGACACATGGGGCTACGTGCTGTCCCTTTAAACTATCAGAATGGGCGTCCTATGATTAATGTGCGTAATAGCCGGCAGTTCGAGGGCCATTTAATACCGTCGCTATATAAGAACACGAATTCCTTAAGTACATATTTCACATTGCAAACAAAGTTTTTAAACCAAAAAGAAATAATTATTACAATATACACACATATATACATTAACAAAACTGAACTCAGAATAAAATTAATGGATTCCTAATTCATTTATTTTTATATCTATAATCACTTATAATGTTCCAACAAGTGATTGTTCTTCTCATTTCTCAGGTATATAGCCGTTACCCAGCCAATAAAATACGCTAAGCATAAGAACAACAGACGCGTGTGGTTCACCATCGTGTTGGTCTGGTTAATATCAGCCGCTATCGGAGCACCAATAGTCCTGGGCCTAAACGATACCCCTGACAGGAACTTCGACGAGTGTCTGTTCAACAGTCAGAACTACGTGCTGTACTCCTCGCTCGGCTCATTCTACATTCCTTGCATCATGATGATGTTTCTATATTACAATATTTTTAAGGTAAGGCTGAATATAATACATTAATCAATTATGATAGAAATAACGAAGGCAAGCAATGTAAGGTTATACTGAACTTATATTTAACAAATATGTAGTTTTACTTACAACAGTTACACTTAACAATTACGCATAAATTATTTGAAACATAATTAATAACTAGTATCGACAGTTCAGTTAAGCTTGCACACAATTAGTCACATTTTGTAACTAAGGATAGATTTACTCAAAGTGAAATCAGTATCGCCTACAGTATAATGTAAACGTATCACAGGTCAGGTAATGGAAATTAACACTGATTGGCTTAATAGCATCCTTTTAGAACTAGCCTTCGTAGTGAGTCTCCAGAGAGCTATACCATTGTAGCATTTAAATGTTTTATTCCCACTATGAGTGTTTTACATTCAGTCAATTTTTCCGTTTTATAAACATTTTGTAAGTACTAATATTTTTCAAAAGGCCCTAAGAAAACGTGCAAAGAAGCAAAGAGCGGCAAAAAAACCGCCAGTGGCCGGTGACCCTATTACAGGCGCCACTACTGCTGTGGTAATAGAAAACGTAGCGCAGACGAGACAACTGGAGACCGCATTGGATGATCGACCGACGGGGTCAGGGAGCAACGAAGATGATCACGAAGATAGGTGAGATGAGTGTAATGTAACAATGGTAAAGGCGAAGGTCAAAGCAAGGACATAGTACGAGTAAAATTAGCTCAAGTATAACCTACGAATACAGGATATTAGTAAATCGAAGGTTAAAAAAATAAAATACCCAAAATCCAAAATACAGGTCATATAAGTTCTACTTGATGTTGAATGTGATTTAGAACGGACGTAGACGTAAATGTTCCATTAAATAATATGTTCACCGAATACTTAGTCTAAGCGCAAATCTTGCGGATATTTCCGCAAATGGGAAAATTTTATGAGGGATAAAACATTAATCTCTTCTAGCTTGGGCGATGTACGCCTTGTGGTATTAACTATGTAAAGAAAAATCTCTTACCCACGAGAACGTAATATTTGGTTTTCACAATTTCTGTCCAGCTTTGACAAGCGATCGGGAGATCTGGAGACAGATGCCGATGAGTGTCACGTTATACCCAACGATAAGTCTACGGAGTTCATGCTTGCCACTGTCAATGAAGAAACCATTAGGTAAAAATATAAATTCATATCTCATAATACTTATATGATTGAATTTTTTTTACAGGTTATAAGGTTATAAAATGAGGTTATAAAACAATATTTATGTAGCAATGGATTAACTTTATATCGATGTAATTTAATTTACATATACATACTTTATTGTCTTTTCTTCGTCTATAAAGTTAAAGAAAATAGTGATATAGAAATAACCAGTAAATATACGAAACGTTTCATTGATGGAAATATATTTGTTTTGTATTTTCAAGTTTATTTATTATTCTCAGAGAATTGTCTATCAGATTAGCTCACGCATGGTTTTTCGTGATAGTTTAGACTGGTTACCAACTTAATCAAAGTCATCCTTCATGAACTTCTGCTAATTGCGGCGGGGTCACGTCTAGTCGTTATATAATATAATCATGTAAATAGATACTAACAAAACGATTAATAGTAAAATATTATTGTTAATTCAATTTATCTTTGGCAGAGGACCTAATAAAATAATCAAATCATTGCCGGACCCAAATGGCAATAATGATTCAGGGTACGCACCATCCAACCTCGAGGATACTAATAGGGATCATGTCTCACTCCCTGGATCACCTGTTATCAGAGATGCAACAGTGCTGAAAAACATGAGCTGCGATGGTTCAAAGTGGAGGAAGAACGGAAAGGCAACAAAGACTGAATCAGACTCTAGGTAAAATTTATAGTGATAAAAGTAAATTAATAGAATAACAAAGAACAAACAAGTACAAAATGAATAGTGTTTATACCTTACTGGACTTTATAAAATGATTACTAGTATCATCACTGTCTTTGTAGATCAGGAATTTTTTTTCTTATGAAAATAAAATATTAAAGAATTCGTTTCCCTTAAAGAACCGCCTCACTCGCCCTCCGCTCTGAAGACGATCACGAAGCAAGCGTATACGACGTACGGGATGGCTCTAGCTGCAAAAAGGAACGCAAGGCCAGTGCAGCAACCGCTCGCTTCACTATTTACAAGGCAAATAAGGCAAGCAAAAAGAAACGCGAAAAATCTTCAGCAAAGAAAGAAAGGAAGGCTACCAAAACGCTAGCTATAGTTTTAGGTAAGAACTAGAGTAAAATAAGTAACTAAATATAATTATATTACTAGGCTTTCTTCGCCAAATGTTATTTGTATGAAATTCAACTGGACCAAATAGTCAACGCACTGCTGACGCTCAGAATATTAAAAATATTCGGAGGCTACGGTAGCCACTTAACATCCCGTTAAGGTTATACGTTCCATGTTTGTCAATGTAGCCAATATTTATAAAAAAAATATAAGATAATATGTAATATTCAACTGTTTGTTGCTTTCAAAACCACTTCCACATCACCAGTTCCACTTGTGCTAATTTGTTATTTTATATAAAATAATTGACTCCAACCGTTAACCGCATAACTATAATATTTGTATATTTCATTTAGTGATAATTTAATAGTTGAACCTAAATCTTAAGTTGCAAATAATAACCTCAGCCAAGTAAATGCAACGACATAATTAGGAAGGCGGTAATGCTCTTTGCACTGGCCATTAGGAGCGAAAGTCGCACTAATCTCCACTTGAAACTAATTAGTCTAAGTTTGTCCAAATGAGAAAATAATGATCACAGCACTTTTGAGTTCAAAATAGGGTAACGTAACAACATATTTATTTGCAATGTAACTGTTGTAACCTCTTTAATCAATGTTGAAACTTTAAAAGTACACGCGTCTCATTCTTAGTATTGTAATTCGGCAGGTAGCATATATTCTCAAATTATATTTATGCAGAATGCTTATGGCTTAAAAAATATCATTTAATTCATCTAACCATGCTCTTAAATATTAGTCAAGGATATAAAACAGCCGTGGTTTGCCAAAGTGAACACAAGATGAAGCCTTTTAAGAAAACTGAAGAGGGTTCTAAGTGACAACAATTTGTATAGGATTCAGAAGTTTTGCCTTCATTTTTTCCTTTACCAACTTTTTCCTTTCAATTCTCAAAGTATTTTAGTACAATTTGGACATTTACGTGGAAAAACGTCTGCAAAAGTTTTTCGACTTCACAGTGGTCTTTTATTAGGTTATATTTCGTATTGAACTATAATTTTACCATATCGTAAATAGCTTAGCTTCCAGAGAACTTGTCAAAAGTTTGTTGCCTTGAGAAGTTTAAGATCTTACGCTAGGGATTAAATTGTATCGATATCTCGCCAAGTTATAACTGGCCCTATTACAGCACTTTGAGTGTAGTTACTTTCTGAAGCTGTAGGAAAGATAACATTATAGAATCATTATATTTCAAACAAAAGAAAATTTGCAGTTGATTCGAATTCCTGAAATTAGAAAAGTTTTACAGCTCCTTTGAAATAAGTTTCATTTTAGAACCACTTATGAAGAATTTCAAATTCTTACATACTTTAGTAAATTGTTTACAGATTCGCGGCCTGGTCGACATCTAGATTGAACAACTTTTGTTCCACGAAATTAATTCTTATCAATATAAAATGTTCAAATCTTGACCAGTGACTCTGCTACATAAATAAAATTGCAAAGGAACATTGGGACTATAATACTCTTTAAATTTAATATTCACTAAACGCAGACAAGTAAACAAAGATATGTACCCAAAAAAGAAAGCCTTAGTAGTTTATCATACACATGTCTGTTAGGCTTGCCATTCAACCATTTTACTTAACTGATAAATAAACAAACAAATCAATAAATAGTGCAATAATAACAAATGTTTCACAACCTAATGCTTTTGTTTCAGGCGTATTCCTTTTCTGTTGGACACCGTTCTTCACCTGCAACGTTTTGGACGCGATCTGCGCGAAATTCGGACTGCAATTCTCTCCTGGCGTCACCGTATTCATACTCAACACTTGGTTGGGTTATATCAACAGCTTCCTAAACCCAGTGATTTATACAATATTCAACCCCGAGTTCCGGAAAGCCTTCCGCAAGATATTAAAATGCAGTACCTAGCCCGTAGACCATTTGGTCGTTTTCACGCATTAAATCTGTGCATCTGCCTCGTCTCAATAGACGTGTGATTTGTAATCGTGGATTGTTTGAGAATAAGGTTGTGAATTTAAGAAATTATTGTAACTGTGTAGAGAAATGGTTTATCGTAAACATGTATGTAACAGTTTGCAATTGTTTTTAAAACACAATTTCAACATGCATAATTTCTAGTATGTATAATAGAGCTATTTATAAGTACATATATGTTTTGCGAATTCAGAGATACTGGTATGTACAATTTCATGTGTTATCACAGTTGTGTGATACGTATGTTTCTCAGTGATAGTGGTTGGTAAGTCAGCCTGGACAAAATATACTAAAACAGAGAGAATCATTAAAATTAGTCTGACTGAATCAAGACCTACCTATTTACCTACCTATGGTAGTAACTCTTCCTACTATCGTGCGATTTACTCTTAAGTACGATGCTATGCAAAGCGATATTATTTTCATGATACTAAGAATAAAGTTAGTTCTGTTACACTGTAAGAATCGTTTATGTTATAGATTAACAGGAAGTTTACAGCAAACTCCGCTTATATATCTCTTGAAACTTCATGCTGATATAAATATTCATTGAATGGGAAATTCGCTTGCACTGCTGTAGGTACCGTCTTCATTTGGAGAAAAACTTGTAGTATCATTTTCTCGCAAATGACTCACGGCACATTCTTTTTAATGAAAGCTTCACTGCCTGCTATTTTATTTTTAAAACACAGTTTTTCTTAAAGTTCTTCGTAAAAGCTCATCAAAAATATTTTGAAGGTATGTTGGCCACATTTATTGGAGTGTTCGTTAGCATAATATCTCTTTTAGATGCTTTCACGCTAATTGCACTTGCCCACGAAATGAAATAAAGAAAAGGATGAAAAAATCCGATGAGGCTGTGTCGGTACACACGGCCGTTGGTTTTAAAGTAAAACGTCTACATCAGCGTAACACTATTAGTGTTAAAGATTCAAAGAAAACCAGTGACAAGTGTTCGCGGAATCGGCGTCGTTTACTGAGTGTGCTTCGCAGTTTTGAGACGCTCCCGAAACCGCCTCACTCGCTACACGCCGGGCATTGAAGTATCTATGCGTGGCCCATAACCCCCTATTTCCTAAGACAGCCGTTTTTTATATTTCTTGCTGGCCCTTGCACGAGCTGATGCCGACATATTACTTATTTAATTTTTTACACTTATTTGTTACTTTTAACTACAAATATCGTCCAAGTCACATTTATTGTTATTTATAGCGATTGGTCTGAATGAACTCTGTAAATACATGAAAGAATCACCGCCGTGTCACGTGTGAGTCGCGAGTTATCCTGAGTAGAATCAAGCGAGAACGACGGTATCCATTTCTACACAGTGCCTTTCTCCCGCCGCGCCGCTCGGCCCCGATGCAAAGTCATGGTGTTAGCAGTGAGCTGACTATATACCTAAATAATGTCACTAAAATCATGTTTCTACGATTAATACTTTTATAGTTATTAACGTCAGACAATATAGACCACATCGTTACGGTCCGGTTTTCTATCATGGTAGCCCGTTAATGGTACCGATTTTAAAGAGGTTTCACGTCAAAAGTTTTGACCAAAGAATATCTAAGACTTTTTTGTTCAGTATTATCATCTAGTCATTAATATTATATATCCGTTAATGAGCTCCACCACTTAATTACAAATATGTTTGAGATTAACCGTCGTTGCAAAATACATACTCTATACTAACTTCGCGGACAGCGAAATACGTACTAACAAGAAATAATATCTCGAAGAATATCTAAAGAAAATTTACAATAATTTTATATTGATTCATTGCACAATAGTACACGGATTTTAGAAGAGAATGTAAACTAATAATAGTATTTAAAATATTGAGCAACGAATTTTACATACTTTCTTAAACTTTTGAAAACATCTAACGAACGGCCAAAATGTGTGTATAAAGTATTTGATGTTAAGAATGACTAGCAATATAATAATATTATTAAATAAATATTATTTAAATATGACTATTAAATAGACGTTGTAATGTGAGTTAGACGTAGTGTTACTAGCATATCAAAGTTAATAGTTGAAAAATATTATTAAAGTGTAAAAAATAGTACACGCCGTGGAAGGCTTGCCATTTGTGAATGTAATAATTATTCATAACATAACTACTTTGTATATAAATATGTTGTAGCCCAAAGTGTTGCTTTTTTTGGTTTTCTTAATTTCAAATATTTATAAATTCATACGATTTTAGGTGCACTAAAAGTAAAACCTCAAAACGCATGAAATTCACGCGGAAAATCATCGAGCGCGCATTTCTTTTGAAATCGTAACGAAATGAAATAACGCTCTAAAAATGCACGAGACTTGCAGTGGACTGTCGATAACAAAATGTACGTGAGAATTGTATAGTGAAAACGTCACTGGTAAAGAAAAAACTGAGCATAATACTGAGATTTACTCAGTCTCTCTACATATCTTCCGAAAATTTGAAGTTACGTATAATTTTAATTTAATATACATACATGGTAAAAGTTAGATGCTTCCTTAAATTAAATTCTTCTATATGCGTTATTAGTGCACACGAAAGGCATTGGCGTTAATAAGCAGAGGTAAACGAATAGGTAGATATGTTTATCCCCTTTACGCCCTTAATTGTTTTACTTGTATACTTTTGCATATTTTTTATTAACGCCAAACAAGTATCTCTCATACCTAATTATATGATTAAGTTCATATGTCACTGAGCTTGAGCTTTTAATAATAAAAAAATCACATCTAGCTAAATGTATATACCTATATTGTTATAACATTAGATTCAGTTTGTAATTTTTATTATACCAGAATATTACTTCCATTTTCTAAGAAATTATTTAAGTCTATAAATACTGCAGAAAATATCTTCGGGTTTGTGATAATTTGAATGTAAGTTTATAATTATAATTTGAATTACAAATAATTTGAAATACATAATTACATTTTTTTATTAATTTTAATTATATTTTAAAACATCCTGATTTATAAATTCATCTTACTATATTTTTTATTTAACTTGCTATTTATCCGATTTGATTTGGAACCAAAACTATTGCAACGTATATATAGGCATTGTTAATTTTACACAAAGCAACAATAAATTATATTTTCACAGGAACGTAACTTCGTAAATATTTCATAAATAATTCGTCAACGGTTTTTTAAAAAGCTTTTCGAAACAGGCAATATTTTTTCTGCCTCTCCGTCCAGTAAATTATTTTAAAATACTTCTTAATCGTTGTTATTCCGAAGTGAAACTTTTTATAATCTTTTGAGTCAAGTTATATAAATACATTACGAGTCCAGGAAATAAATTCTATTTCTTGGTCACTAAATGAATATTTGTAATTATTATTGTTTTTACATATGTATACATATTCATACATAAATAAAAGTTTGTTAAAAGGACACTGTAAGGAATTTTACTTCGGAAAATTAATAATGAACCTTTTAGCGACATCGTTAAATTTCGTCATAAGAATGTAATTATAATTACGGAAATGTCGTGAAAGACATAATGCACTGCGAGATTTGATGACATAGTTTGTATGATAAAGTATATTATTCGGATCATATCAGCAAATAAAAAAATTATGTATGATTAATAATACCAGACATAATAACGGCTTATGGTTTCGTAGTATATCTATATACGTATAAATAAATAAATTAGGTAAAATCTAATTTACAATAAGTAGAACATATTACGCAGTGTAATATGTTAATGATATATACATTATGTAGGACTTTATGTACCTATACTTTAATATATAATTGCTGGTCATTCGTTTTACAGATACATAATGTCTATGTATCCACTGTTCAATTATACAATTAAATTTTTTTGACCTGATTTATTGATCCGGTCTTGCAATACGGGTCTCTTTAAAAAATGAAATTGTTAAGGCTTTGGCGTCCTAAACATCACATTTTTTGTTCTGTGTTTTCATTATGAATAATGAAAACAATTTTCTAATAATGTTCTAAAGAACAATCATAATTATTAAACACCGTAATTGCTACTACTTTTAATAATCTTATTGTGCAATAAAACTTGAAACTATTTAACTGAATATGACGGCTGAATTTGGAGTTCAAAAATAATAAGTATAATCAAATGAGCAAAGATTCGTTTCAAATTGCTTTTGTTATAAATACAGTTATTCTTATACTATATTAATTTTAACGTTGTTTTTATAATAAATCAATTATAAATACAATTATTTCAAAAATATTATACTTTTGAAGTTATTTCTATAATAAATAAATTATAAAAAGAATTTAAAATTTAGGTATAACCGTGTAATATTAACCAAATAAATTTGTGTTTTAGACTACCTTGTTCAAAATATATGTATATAAAATATTTAACCAAGTTAATGAAGGTTTACTTTATTTATTATTAGACAAATAGTGATTAGAATCGTTTTCCAATTATAACAAAATTTTAAATATGAATTGTTCCAAATACTCAATTATTTTAATGCTCAATGGCTATTTTAATATTGCCAAGTCTGTTTAATAAGTATTGTATAATGAACGTGTAAATATGAAACATAATACTGTTAATAATAAAATGTGACAGGGTTCCTAAAATGAATCCGAACAGTATTATTCTTAAACTAACTATTGTATTACATGAATAACTCATGAATTAGAAAGTAGAATTCTGATATGCTATGCCTATGATATTAGCCTTTATTTGTACCATGATATAAGAATTAGGCTTTATAGAATTTAGAAATCGCGTCAAGTAACATACTACGATATTTAATCTGTTAACTATTTTTTATGTAAGATACATTTGTAAGATATCTTTAAAACTTCAATAATTTAAGGTAACTTGTGAACAGTATTATTGTTATACTCTTAGCAATATATTATATGCCAAATTAATTGCATTCCTTTATTGTAAAAAATGAATTGAATATTGTATATATTATTGCAATAAATGTCTTTTTATTAATATAAAACAAGTCACAACTGTACTTTATACCAAAAACATAAACGTAAACGCTTTTTGTAAATTTAACATTATTTGAAATATTATAATTTAATTTTTATAATTAACATTAAACTGTCTTCAATACCTTTATTATTCGACTGTTGGACAGGGGTCTTATAATGAAATGGGTTAAGGCCTCAGTCTGCTACGCTACATTAAACTGTACAATTACTTAATTATTTTTAAGTTTTTATGTAGCGTTAATATTCACATTTTCCATTTTATAAGTAGTATATATGTTTAAAAACACCTTTTTTACCTTTATTTCGTCTACTAACGGCGTCTATAAAATTCAATAATTTGAATATACAGCTATAGTATGTATTTTCTCTCATACAATATGTTGTATCACGTTTATAACATTATATGTATAACTTAAGTATAAAGGTTTTGTGCACCCTAAGATTTTACTCATTATCTTCGAAGATTATTTTGGACACGTGATTGTAAGAAATACTGCTTACGTGAGATTGCGTATGCGACTGTACACGTTTTTATTAAATTAACACACAGTCTTACCTCATTGAAAGGCAGTTTAATGTTTTTTGTAAGTACAAAGAGAAAACTAATTAAATTCTATAATTTAATGTAGTGTACGCAAATTGTGATGATTTAATTACATGTGACTTCTCTGTTTTTGAACTCGTTGTTTTATTTCGTATTTCACTCTAGTTAATCATATTTTAGTATAGCAAATACGCAACAAGAAATATATTATATACGAACCATTTCTACGTTCTTGATTTTTTCAAATATAATATACATATAATATGTATTTAATGGGCATACAACAATGATACGTAATCAACGTAATGAAATCGTACCGTATGTCCTAGAATTTAAAGTTTCCAAAATGTAACTTAATTAAATATTGATTTATGGGCTTTTAAATAATCTCAAATTTCCACACGCGATTTTATAAACCCTAAACCATTCTAGTTATACTAATACATGAAACGTGCGAAAATGCACGCAGACAAATATTATATGGCATATTAAAAAAGAAAAAAGTAACTTCACGCCTGTAATCCCCGAAGAGGTAGGCAGAGGAATGTAGAACACCACGTTTCACCAATTACTTTTAAGTTCCACGATGGAATAGGTGGTGAGCCTATTGCCATATACCGGGCACATATCCAGACTCCGAGACACTACTAGAAAATCT
>DWFO01002158.1:0-14238 GCA_018246595.1 Mimoniades nurscia nurscia | reverse complement strand
AGCAGTGACCCGTAGTCTGAGTGTCCGGTGTATGACAATAGGCTCACCACATATTCCATAGTGGGACGTAAACGTAACAGGTGAAACATGAGATTGTGCTACACTCCTCTGTTTACCTCTTCGGGGATTACAGGCGAGATGTTACGTTGTGTTATGACTATATAAAACAAGCGGTTCTGCACAATCATAATACAACGTTTGTCTGTCGAAGAGCAAGCGGAACGAAAATTTAAACTGCATTACGAGTCCACTCCAGCCAAGGCTGCAGACTTCAACCCAATTTATCAAGAAACATTGTCGTGCGCTGTCGGGAATGAATATTTTCCCATGCATTTTTAAAATTAAATCAACTCGAACATTAATTTCGTCACCCGATAAATGTGATAGGCTGGCGGACATTTCTAAATGGAAGATAATGCAGCGGAAGTTTTATATTATACCTTAATGTAATATTATTTTAAGGCTTGAGAGATTTAGGCAAGAATTTTTACTGCCTCATTGATCATGTTGGTTGCAAGTGCGACTGCCGAACGGGAGGTCCTGGGTTCGATTCCCGGATCGGACACTATTAAATTTTCGGATAGCTCGGAGTCTGGATATGTGCCCAGTGCATGGCAATAGGCTCACCACCATAGTGGGACGTAAACGTGCGAGTGTTCTACATTCCTCTGCCTACCTGTTCGGGGATGAAAAGCGTGATGTTACGAGAGATTTAGAAGAAGCATGCGAAGTTTTAAAGATAAATTTTAAACTCTTTGTGTCTGCCTGTCCTGTAAGGTGCCAGGCGTGTAGAATAATAATAGCAGTACTCTGTTGTATCTCATCATCATAATCATAATCACCCTATCTGTTGTATTGAAACATAACTTTAGATTTAACAATTAAAGCTGTCAAAAGTTTTAATATCGTCCACATTCATCTACTTACAATTAAATATTTATAAAACTCGTGTAACTGAGGTTGAGATATTAAAGATTATGTGCTCTTTTGAGCAACGTTGTGTTAGGATTAGACCGCTAGTGGTCTACCGATTTCAAGTATGTAACTAAAATTGTCTTCCAAATAAACTGAAAGACAGTGGTTCAATAAATTTACATGTAGTTGACCAGCTTATCCGTTTTCTGCCATTACAGTCTATGGTAGTTCTTTATCATGTCCGTATGGCATCGTATATATTGACCTTGTGGAGTTTAGAGTAAACTTGCAACCCTAGTAGTTGTAAGCAATATAATTGTAGTTTAAAGTAACCTCGTGGCCTTGACGCGTTTGTGTAAGTTATTTGCAAAGTTAAGCAATTCCGGGAGTAGTTTTGGTAAGTGTAACAGCTGGATGCGGCGAAATTCTTAGAGCTTTTTCGTCCTTTGTAGTCGTCAACGTCGTCGAAGGCGTCAAAGGTCAAAACCTTAAAACCAAAATTATTCGACAGACGTGTCATTCACAAATTTGGATCCTTACCAATTAACACAGCATTGATATTGAATTGGTTTCAAACTATCCGAAGTTAGGAAAGACCGATCAATCATAGAACACCTAATGTTGAGAACAAAATTTCACACAATTTATCGGAACAACCATAACACTATTTTTTAATAGCCGGGAACATTTAAGAACTGAATGCAGTGTCAGTTATTTATATGTATAATTAATGAGCGTGCCAATAATTTACGTCATTTCCAAAACAATTGTTCTTGGCGAAGTTTGGTACAAAGTTATGCGGTACAATATCGTTCTTCAGCTTCGGCTTGTCTTCATATCGTCGCGACGTAGGTGTCTGTGGTAACGTCTGCTAAAATACTTCGGATCGCTCTGATTTGTGTTCATAATATCTTGCGTCAATTATTGAGTTAATTTGTTGGTTTTGGAAATTGTTTCGTAACTATTCCATTTAGACTTGCAACCCATTTTAGGATTACGAGCGTTGTGGTTGGATGACAAATACACAAGCGTTTAGTTCCAGAATTAACGTTCACACAGACATTACGCGTCCGTTTATTGATCTGGAAATGTGGCATAGGAAACATTTTGTCAGGCAGTGTATTGAAAACCCTGAAAACACCTACAAGTTCTTGTTAAAATGATAGATACCTCTACGCAAAGTTATCTACTCCTGCCACAGTCATGTGACGAGAAATATTCCAGACCAACGCCCGACTGATGAACAGCCGAAAAGTTGTAGCGGAAAATTTCATACTAAGAGGATCATAATGAAGTGAGAATTCACTTAAAAACTGTCTTAAAATGTGATGTAAGAAGGTTGAGGCTCCGGTAAATAATGCCGGCTGAAACCCACGGAGCGACCGAATCGTGGACTTGTACGACAGGCAACGTTGTGCGAGGGATGATTGATATTTTCTCCTGATAATTATATGAGGAATAACGATGTAAAAATTCATATATATATATATAGATTAAATCTGGTTACTGTTATAAATGTGGAAGTTTGTGTGAAGGTTTGTTATGCACACGCTGAAAAGACTGTATGTTATTATTTTTAATACTTAAGGAAGTTCGTTATAATATAAGACCTAGACTATAGTAGATAGGTAATAAAATTTGCCAATGGTTGGTGTATGGTGACTGCCTGTACTATAGTTAAGAATGCAGTCATTCAGTGTCTTTTCGACACAACACAATACGTGGGGCGTTATACGAGTACGTATGCCGCGCAATCAAACTCAGATTTATGTAGGGAATGTTTTACAGAATGACTCAGAGGCTTTTCAAAAAAAGCTATGATACTAAAAGGAGAAAATAATCTATTTTCATAATTAACATCACATTGAACCGGACAAAAGCGTAGTTTTGATAAGACGGAACATCATGCCTATAATCCCCGAAGAGGTAGGCAGAGGAATGTAGAACACTCCCACGTTTCACCAATTACGTTCACGTCCCATTATGGAATAAGTGGTGAGCCTATTGCCATACATCTGGTAAATATCCAGACTCTGAACCACTACTAGGAAATCTAATTTAGAAGATTTAATCGACCCGGGAATCCAACCCAGGACCTCTAGATAGGTAGTCCCACTTGCAACCAACACGAACAACGACGGGGCAGTCATACTTTTTATTGAATTATCTGAAAATGACTTAGCCACACACATCCATGCTTTTATTAGATACAATTGCTCGTGAAGCAGCTAACGCTGTAAATATACCAATGGTAAATAAATAAATAAATAATTCAGCATGAGTCATTTAACTAATTTACTTAGTCATACAGCATACTTAGTTGGGTACAATGGGCTACTGGATTCTCGGTTACCATGGAACAGATACCTACTTATACCACAAGTTTAGTTAAGTCCTCCTGACAGCCACGAACCCATTAATTAATGCAAAGTCGATCCTTCGGGACATATTTGACTTGCAAGAGCCGCTGCCTACGGCTCAGTTTTAAAGCGGATACATATTCCCTCTTAATTATAGAACTGACTTTCAAGGCTGTAGTTATTCAAAATGTAGATATACCTACTTCGTTCACAAAAATAACAATAATATATTTTTGAAGTTATACTTGTTTTGGCGCGTTAGGGAAATATGAAGAGAGTAAATTTTTACGACGCGCGCGAACATCGTCACGATAAACCGACACCATGAAATTAACTAGTCAACATTTTAGTTATTTTATGATATTTAAATAAAATTTATTTATTTAGATAATGCGTTATAATAAAAATATTAAAGGTAAAGTAATATTTTAAAGATAAACTCTCATATTGTAAACAGATAGACATTATTAGTACATTATTATTACAATTTTAAACTAAAAATTGACAAATATCTACTGATATTTTGATATTGGAAATATGATTTTTTATGTAATTCACATTTACGGACACTAACGGCCAATAACGGGCAATATTTTTAATAGATTATACTAGTTATATGTGTAACATCGATGACCGGTATAAATTTTCGGTAACTCATTAAGGTCAACATAGCCGAGATCGCTTTAAATGTAATGCATTTTTTTAATATTTTTGAGAACCGGAATTTTTTGAATAGAAATTGGATAAATGTTTGTAATTTTTTTCGCACTCAGAAAATAATTCGGCGAATTTTGTATTTCTCCAGTCCATTGTAATACCACTGCAATCTTACAGCCCAATGAGCTGGGTGAGAAAAAAGTAGGCACTAATCAAAAGGAGAGTTTCTTTAGTAGTAATTTAAAACTCCGGGATAAATATACATTCCAGCGGGTCTACAATCAGCCATTGACCTAGAAAGAAACGCTACTTTTCCTTGATTTAACACGAAATAAAATTTTGATTTTGCTGCACAGAAGAATGGTATAGAACACATCCAATAAAAGAGAAAAGGGATTATTTTAACCACTGACATGAACCACATTATCACGCGGATGCAATCAATCAAATACATTTACGTTATTTTTATTACAACAATGTGTTATATATGCATTTCATGCATATGTACACACATATAGCATAGATATCTTACTGTTATTATAAACACACTAAAATAGAGAGTTTATTTTCGGCTTTTTATCACAATTTAGTGCATCCGTCGTTTACACAAGTTCGTGTAGTCGACATAAGCGATCATCTATGTGATTTCCATTTTCAATCCACGTATGTCTACCATATGATAAATTGAAAGTTTCAAATTGGAAGCAAGTAATGTGACCTATAAATATTGAACGCTGGCAGTAGAAGCGTGTGCCTAGGTTCCATCTGCGGACCTCTAACATTGTATGTATATTTATTGCCGCTCTCATAAAGCTGTTTTGGTTACAGGAGTGAACTAGAAGGACATTCAAAGCATCCGACCTAGCAGAAGTTTACATTTTTATCTTTCTTTCCGTTTACTAACATACACATAACATCACGTCTGTAAATACTGGAGAAGTAGGCAGAGGAATGTCAAACGTTTCGCCAGTTACGTTTACATCCCACTGTGGAATGCCTATTCCACAGTGGGATGTAACTGCCTGGTGAGCCTATCGTTGTACACGATGATAATTTGAGACAAATAATATTTAACATAGTTATGAAGGTAAGGGAAAATATCAAAATTGAGATCATTAATAAAGGTTTACTGGCTTTGCATTTCACCTATATCAACTATTTCAATCCGTGTCTGAATGTCGTGATGATAAATAGATTTATATCATACATAACATTCAAAAATATGTGTGAATATGACTAGAACTCCTCGGAGATACTTCCGTCCGCCATTACGTATCTAATTCCGACGCCGTCCGCGTACGTGCCGTACGTGACGAGATGGGGGTAGCTGATATTGATTATTTCTTTAACACTATTATCAACTTCCGCTATCCGGATAGTTTGGATTCATACATGTAATGAAACAAAGTAACATCAAAATCGTACCATCGCGCCTGTAACTGCCGAAGAGGTAGGCAGAGGTATGAAGTACACTCCCACGTTTCACCAGTTACATTTACATCTCACTATGGAACACGATTAGGTGGTGAGCCTGTGAGCCGCACACCGGGCACATTTCCAGATTTCGAGCCACTATTAGAAAATATAAATTATAAAAATCCAATAGTGCCCGACCCGGGACTTGAACCTGGGGCTTCCCGATTGACAGTCGCGCTTGCAACCAACACGACTAAGAAGTAGTCAGTATTTTAGAATACAGATATACATTAACCGACATGTTTGTAGAGAGTGATGAAAGTGGAAGAGGCACAATAGGTCTGTAAGATAAAATATTTGGCACTCAGTACTCTCTGCGTACACCTTAAAAGACCGAGCGTGAACTTTAATACACCAGTTTCCTTTATTTTATATTAATAAAATTAGGGTTGATAAACACAAGCCCTTATAAGAATAAATGATAAATAAAATTCACCACCAAGCAACAAATAAAGTGAGCTTAAGACATAGAGCGAGCGTATTCTAAACCAAAAACCGTCGACAAAATATATCTACGTAGGTCTAAACAACTCCAATATTCCACAAAGATGTCTTTGTAAACGAAATGGCTGAAACTTATCAGCGAGGTCGGCTTTAATTTGGAAAGGTATATGCAAATTGGGGACGAATCGATGCTGTAGTTGTGGAGCGATCCTGTGGTTGGGCGAACGCTGACATTCAAATAACGACGAACCCATTACTTGAAGCTTAAATGTTTTAGGACTGAGGTCAAAAATAATATTGACTTTAGATAATATTTCAAGTACCTAGTTTATATTTTTCAGTGCTATCATTTAAAAATACAATGCTCTTAACATATTACGGAGTCACATTACGGATGGGCAAAACTTCAATTAAAATCTTGGACTTTTGCTGCTACTGTAGTCATAGGTACTGTTTCACGGTTTTACTCTTATTATAGGAAAATGCTATTAGATTAATATTTTATAATAAAATCAGCTCTTTTAGAGGTAAACAATGATCATTAAGTACCAAATATCTATATCTATGCCAAATATCTGTATCATCAATCTGACTTTCGTCTTCTACATTCATTACTCTGGTCATACACAACCACTGGGTCTTCGACCTTCTTACCCATCTGCTAGTATCTGATCTATTCGGTCAAGATCAACTTTCATCTGGGTTGACTGATAGAAAATGACAATTGGCATTAAATCCGACGTTTGTTAACTGAAGTAAATAAATATAATTCAATTACAAAATCGCGTTAGAAACAAAATCTGGAAATCTACATCGCTATAAATGCACCGGAAAGTATTATACTTGCAAGTTGTGAGAGCAATATTTCAAGCTTTTCACAAAAGTCTACTCGCAACACATTTAACGCTTTCAATGCTGTGCCGAACAGTTATTTGACTTTTAAATTTAATGCAAAATATGAAACTAAAAGATGTGGAAAGTACGTTGTGCCTTCCGTTTTTTTTTTTGTAGGAATACGTTGCATTGAGGTCTCTGCAATTATTTATCTCGTATACAATAGTAAGTACATTTATTATCAAGAAGCCGTAGTCTGCGATTCTCAACTAAGCTTCTAAGCTAAGCGTGAGCAAAAACCCCTCAAGGGAGACCTGCGTCCAGCAGTGGACTTAAACAGGCTAATGATGATGATGAAGAAGATGATGATTTTGAAGAAGATCATGATGATGAAGATGAATTTATTAGTGGTTATATATCATAAATAAAATATGTACTACAAATAAACGGTGTGTGGTATTTCCCGACTATTCCCGTGGAACGCAATAAAGCATGTTTAGTACAGATTGATAGAGATATACATACATAGACAGAGGGCGAAAGAATGTACAGGTTAGCCCAGTATGTGATTAATGTGGCCGTTCAAAGTTTTTAAACTGCTAGTCAACTCACCAATACAGTGATCTATAGTGGTAGGCAATCGAAAATAGTATCACTCGAAAATATCAAAACTTACAGTTATATATAGTCCTGGACCATATTACGTATTTATATTGGTATTTGTCTAATAAGTATCCACACTCCCTTTTATTAGATAAGAAACAGTGGGAGAAGTGAAAGAGATTTATAAAGATCCTACCCGTTGGAAGTTCTAAGCCTCTGTCTATCCCTTTGGGAAATATGCGTGTTAATATGTAGGTATTAACACCTACATATGTGTGTATTTGTTAACGGGTCCATTTTCAAAATACGTGGGTTAGACTTTGAAATAAATAAATTTTCTTGCACTTATCACAAAAGTAGGTATTTATGAATTTTTATTACATGTTCCCTCGGTCTACATCGTAAGAGACCTGACTTGGCAACAATAATAAAGAGCTAGACTTACACGTACTTGGTTAATGTGTTATAAAAACATACGTATATGTACCTATATTCAGCAAATGGTTCACGTAAAGGCGAGTCGTTTGTTTCAGGGGACATTATCCCCGTTCGGGGGCGCAAATTGATTTTATTCAGATCGCGGCACTCGAAGGCTGAAAACATTCGCAGTCTCGTTAATCTTAGCTTCAATTCACATTATAGTAATACTGCTTTACATAGAATATATTATGTGCAGTAGCGGAGGACGCTCTCCGGCTAGGTGCAGTGACGATATACGCAAAGTGGCTGGCAGCGGTTGGACGTGATTCTGAAGACCGAGCTGTGCTATTGAAAAGTCCAACAGTGGATGAAAATAGACTGAGGATGATGATAGACTATATAAATATATACAAGTATCAATTCCACTTTAATTTCTGGTTTGTTCAAGCTTTGGTCTCGATTGCCATCTACATATTAATTCCATGGGATGTGGAAAAAATGAACCGTAGGACTACTATGTATACCTCTTTGTCTACCGTTTCGAGCAAAATATAGACGTGATGTTATGGTTTTTTCACATCTTCCAGTTCTTTTTACATTCTTAAGCCTGTTCAATTATTACTCCACAGAATATATTAGAACATTTTTCTATTTAGAAACGTGCGGGTATGTCCACTGGAATTAATATCATCATCAGCGTATTGCACTCCCCTGAGGGGTAATGCCAATGATCCCCACGTCGGGCTTGCGGGTCAGGGATCGAAGAGATACACCACTGACTGCTGAAATAAATTCGGAGAAAATCGATTATTCACGCAGCCGTCGACTTTTGAAACGGTTCATGTCGTTCATGCATAATGCACTTTGCATGTAGGTAATATTGCGAAGTTACCTTCACAATTTTGACCATCGGCCTATTATAGTACACTGCAACGGGCTGATGTTGGAGTTTAGGAGTTTATATGATCATGATATTATTAGAATTATTATTATTTTTTATACGATTTTTTTTATTTGACTTATTTATACTATAGCTTATAATTTATATAAGAGTTTCTTTGGACAGTAAAATATTACCGTCAAATTACTTTGGCACGAGCCAAACTTTTATACATACATATTTAATTATATTAATACGCTTCACTCGTTCCATCCCTTTGCTCGTCACAAAAAAAATTATTGGATTATAAGAAGTGTTCTTCATTCCTCTGACTAGGTAGTCAGAGGTCTTCAGGTATAAAAGGCGTGATGTTACGTTAATTTACAAATAATATCATGTTTTCAAAGTTAGAAACAATCCATTAATTGAATTAATAGTAAACATTTAATGTACGTTTGAAACGGTTAGTCCCACAGGAGCAATGTCACCGTTTGAAGAGTCGCTCATTATAATAATGTGGATTTCAATTCCCCTCAGCGCCGTGCTGTTGAGTCTCTTGAAATTTCTATGTGGGGTATTGGATCGTTTTTCGAGTGTACTTAACGAAAGAGTATTCATAAAAAAATGTCAAAGATAACATGATCATAAACCTGATCTCATTTTATGTCCGGTTATAATAATATCAATGATAAAATGGAGCGAGTTCAATTCCATCTCATTTCAAACTACGTATTGCGAAGATTAGTCAGTTGATATATGTAATACATATTTAGTTATATACATAGCTTTAATATCCTCCCAGATACAGTTAATATCATAGCGAAACTTTGCAATCCAACGCAACTTATTGTAAAATGTACGTATTGGATTTATTCGTTGTCATGTCTTCACTTGAACCGTCATCAGGAGACTGTAGGGAATAGGGTCAATAGTCCACTGGCTTATTTCGCAGAGTTAACACATACTTAATATTTTGTTACACATTGTTAATTAATACATATGTATGTAGGTATATTGTTAACAGTCGTCGGTCAGCGTGTCGTGCTATGACTTAACCATTCTCAGTTTGGGTGAATGCATATTTAATAGAGGAAAATGTATAATATAATATAATAGAACGTATAATATAGTATAATAGATAAATGTATATTGCCTTTGGTGATGAATATGATGATGATTATGGTGATGTTGGTGAAGATTCCGATGACACTGGTGATGGTAGTGTTGCTAGTGCAGATGACGTTGATCTTCGTGTAGATGCCACGTATGTATATTATACACCGTTCCTCTGTAATTAAACGAACTAGTACTCGCATAACTAATGTTTTATGACAGTTCCGGTACTTTGTCGACACTCTGAGAGGCAAAACAAACGTGCAATGAGCACTTATGTAAATGGAAGTGTTCTCAAACTACTGTTTTGTCTACTAATGTATTTGACAATACATATGTCCCAAACTTCTATAATGACTTGTGTTTCTTAATGTCATGTTAAATTAAACATTTTTTGATATGTGATATGTGTGTGAGGTGTGATTGTGATATGTGGTTCTATGTGACCGATTCTGATTTTATAAATGCATAAAATATTTAATCGCTTTTTACACCTTTAATTCTTCCTAAGTATGTCGTATTCCGGAAATGATACTTAAAACGTTGCGATGAGTGGTTTTCGAACGGAAATGACTGGATTCAAACAAGATTAAACACAAGACATTCAGATAGATATACTTTTTATATTAAACTTCAGTATTACCAACGAAGGTGGGAATGTTCTGCAATAAAACTTTCGTCGAATATTAAATTTGACAAACGCAATGTGACTATTAATTTTATACAAGGAAAACGAGTTTTTCGGGACTTGCCATTATTGTTATTTTAAGCAAAAAGTTTTTCAGGATATACATTTTGTATTAAGCTATATAATTATGTATCATAATGTTTTTATTTATTTACAGGTAAGTTTCCGAAGAGAACAAGCTAGTAGATAGCTTTGGAACTGGCAGGAAACCGCGAGGCATTCCCAGTATAATTAGATGCCTTGACTATATATTGCCATGCATCGGGCACATCTCCAGACTCCAAACCACTACTAGAAAATCTAAATTAGAAAATTTTGTAGTGTTCGACCCAGGAATCGAACCCAAACTGTAAACTAAATGTAAATCCAGGTAACTATAAACTTTTAACTATTTTGTTGGCCTTAGAATAACAGCACAATTATGGCGATTTTATTATAACAATTCAATTCACTATTTTCTTTAACATCAGCTTTTATATGGCGTGGCACTTTTGTAGGATATTATTTTGTAAATGTTTCAGAGCCTTACAATTTCCACCGGAAGCCTGGCTGCGGATATCCTTGAACCACGGCTCCATCACCTGGCTGTCCATCTTGCCCAACGGCAATGTTATCCTGCGAACGCTCAGTGACACCGGCCATATGGAACCCAATTATATCACCGTTCGGTAAAAATCTTATGCTATGTAAGTCTTGAATGGGTTAGGTTTTTGAATCAACGGATATTGGTGGCGGGTTATCAGATCGGCGCCATGGCATCACTTGCCCGGTACTTTGGACGTCAAAGCGGAAAATTCTAACTTTCATAGGCAAAATATTACATCGCGTGACTTTGAGTATACTCCCACGGAATCCTTGACATGTTCGTTGTATGCTCTCTTCAGACTCATTTTTATTCGTGATCGCAAGCGCTTATGGCATGTGTGATGTAATTTGAAGCTTCTTAACTTGACATAATTATATGAACGCGATCGTCTAACGAACAACGAATATAAAATGTTGTTAAGCGACATGGATAAGTTCTTATTGGAGACATTTTCCAAATGTCTTTTCATAATACTAATATTTTATTCATCTATTTAAAAAAAGTTAGGGCCTAAATACGTCTCTCGTGTTCTAGCTAAGAAGCTAGCTTTATTTCTATAATGGTGCTACAACTGTAGTGTGAGATGGTGCTAAAGTTGCTGATTATTACGATTTTATTTGTTTATACAGATATAAGGTCATTTATAAGAGACCTTTAAATATGTGTACCTTTAAATTTTGTGAAATTGCGACTTAGTAATGATGTAACTGGGATAGTGAGCTAGTTTTTTATATATTAGGTAGCTAATGAGTTATTGCTTGTTTTTATAGAATAAGCTCTAATGTCGTGCATTGTGCTGTAAGAATAAATTCTTTAAAAAGTTGTCGTTGATACATTTCGTTGTCCGTTGAATCAAAAACTCGAAAGTAGTTTGTTTTGGTTGCTTTGTAGATTTCTCTTACGGTAATATTAATGGCAAAGTTATTAGTATTGTAGCGATATGTCTTGTTTATTAGAGCAATACATTAAAAAGTACGATGGAAGGATTTATATTATTAATAAGGGCTCTTTCAGAGTAGCCTATTTGCTATTGTTCAAAATTCTCAGAACGCCTTAATTTTAATATTTAGATTAATATACTGGTGAGTATATTATATTTTAATTTTAAAAGCAAAATGTTATTTTAATTATTTTTTTACGTGTTCAATTTTTAAACAAGACATACTCACCTTAAGCGCGCATTAACGTACTATAATTTTCTGCTCATATTCAGAACCATTTTGCGATGAATTAAAACAAGAAAATATATTACACCAAGTAGGTATAACTTTACCGGCATTTAAAAATTACGTTGATCAAGGAGTATAAACGCTAGACAAAGACGAACAGCAATAGTGAACACTTTGCCTATGCATATATCAGTTGCGCATTTCAATTTAAATGAGTAAAATCACGCCTGTAATCTCCGTAGAGGTAGGCAGAGGAATGTAGAACACTCCCACGTTACACCAGTACTTTTAAGAAATTTAAAGAAATGTATGGATATGTAGACTGCCTCCTTAGTCGAGTGGTTGCAGGCGTGATTTCCGACCGAGAAATCCTGGGCTCGAATCTCTGGTCGGGTACTATCGGATTTTTTTAACTTAGATTTCTAGAAGTTTCTACAAGAGTCTAGATTTGTGCCTGATGTGGCAATAGGTTCAACACCTATTCCATAGTGGGACGTACACATAACAGGTGAAACGTGGGAGTGTATTACCCTCAGCTATATACCTTTTCGGGGATTACCGGCGTAATGTTACTTTTTGATATATAAGTACGTATGTAATTTACAAGGCGTCACGAGCGGATTTGTTCTGGGGTGTTTACTGTCCATACATAAAAAGATCTCTTGTTTCCCTCGCCTGAGGCATTATAACAAATATGTTCTGTATGTAGTACATGTTCTTTCTAAAGCTGCAAGGTATTTGCATGCAAAATACTTTGAATGCTTTGGTCCTTATGACGTAACAGATTTTTTTTATAGAATTTGTAAGATTGCTAAGAAAGAAAAATATTAATATGGATATGGAAATGTATCGTTACGTAAGATTTAAAGTACATATTAGTACGTCAAAGCGCTCTTAAGATTAGAAATGCAAAGATTTTTAAATCAACAATAATTTAATTAGTAATCTAACAAGCTTATATAAGTCATTTGTAAGTATGGGTCGCTTTTTTAAATACCTTTATTTTGTTTATTTCATATGTACGTAGTATATAAGTAGCTGTAGCTGAAGTATTAGATGGCGAAATTAACACGTTCCGTGGCACGGCAATTTTTTAAGATTTTGAAATCGGGCCGCGTGGGGCGTATGCGACCCACACTTCAAAGATTTAAAAAAGTCCTTTACATATTGTGAAGTTGTGTTTATTTGACATTGAAATATTTTTTTAAAGAATACTTTGTTAGTCAATGAGAATTGCAAATGACCTGAACGGAAAGTGCGGCGGGGGTCGTATACGCCTCACATGGCATAGAACGTGTTAAGCAAATACAGTATATTTTAGCATGTATTTAGTAAAAGTCAATTAAAAAAAGTTGTTATGAAATGCATGAATTTTAAGAATCATGATTCTTTCCGCGTCACACTGTTTTGACTAACTTACACTAGAAGTAGTGTAGTGTACCTTAGAATAATTAAATTAACACATTAAAAGCCCAGTATAATTGCAATACCGATGCACTAATGTGACTGGCTCGGCGCACGAAGGGTTAATAGCCGTTTTCTTAACCGTCAACAGGAATAAAGAGGCATGAATATGACGAAACAGTGTTCGTGGTCGAACGAAGATTTGCATGGCTTAGAACAAGTATGAATACGTATTAAATAATTTTAAATGCCGTTTCCGACTAAAGCTTCTATTGCAATAACACATACTAAGTACATTATTAGAAGCTCTTTGTATTGTTTTCATTCTAATATTTTCCTCAACTACCCTCTCATAGAAAAAAAAACATCAATGTACATAAAATCAATTGGTATTAGAGATGTAATGAGAAATTGTATAATTGAATTGGATGTAGTTACGATTAGATCAACGATGTAACAAGCAGCTTCATTATACAAAACCGTTGTACGGATAGCATCATAATGGTGTAGGTACTATGCGACCGATGTAATTAGACAACGGGGGACATGACAATAAATAGAAATAAATAACTAACTAATTTAAAACATTAACTATAACAATGTGCCCGGTATACGGCAATAGCCTCACCACCTGTTCCATCGTGGGACTTAAAAATAACTGGTGAAACGTGGGAATGTTCTACATTCCT
>DWFO01002157.1:0-14241 GCA_018246595.1 Mimoniades nurscia nurscia | reverse complement strand
GTTGCATTAGTGATAATATTGTCCTGTTTTGTCCTGTTTTTTTTATATTGTTTGTATTATACGTGGTACTGGTTTTTATTTTACGTGGCTTTGCGTACAATCAAGTGTTTTTAATTGTATTGTATATAGATGGTAACCCGATCATCGGTTGCCATGGTTTCCCTAGCTGCTTTTTAAAACAAAATCTCGCCGAGTCCCTGCCTTGTAGAGGTTTTGATCTGGACGTATTTGGTTGGAATCTTGCGTCTTACGTGTTTAAAAACATTACAGTAAACTAACTGTATAATATTTAACAGATATTTATTAATGTTATAAACAATAATTTCATTGAACCTACAATTGTCGTAAGACATAATATCTTTTTATTTATAGGTAATTAAGATTAAGATACAAGATTTAACTTAAAAGCTTTTCCAACTTAAATGTTTTTAATGGCACGACTATAGTAGACAGAAATGATGTCATATTTATTGCACGGGCTCGACACTCCTTGCGAATCTAATTTGGTAACGGATAAAACACGATTATATTTTATTATTTTTATTTTTTGTGCCTCGTCCACAAACATACATTTCTGCCAGCCTTTCATATTTAGTTTTTCTTAAATGCGATGCAAAATTATACGTCAAGCGGCGATTACAGTTTCTGTACAACGCCAGGTTGTGGACATATTTGACTTATTTTTTCTTGTTTCAAATGTTACAATGCGCACGTAGAATGAGCGTTAATTGTGGTGGTAAAAGCGGTGGCTGTCAAAGTGGTGTTGTGAAGACGAAGGCAGCACAGCGGCCGGCAGCTGGCGGTCGGCGGCTGCTCGTTCCGCGTCGCTCGGGCTGCTATATCTGTCGGTGACGCTGCGAGGGGCCTGCGGCGGGGCGCGGGCACTATTTTCGTCTGGCGGCCACGTTTGGAAAATGCGCGGTGACGTCACGATCCTCCGCGGCGATGGCATCATCGGGCCGCGACACGCACCGGCCGACTTGCCAAAATATCGCGCAAGCTCCCCGCGATCAAATTTATTTTGGTCATTGTTCTGACATGTTACACTCGCTCGGCGCGCGCTGATGGATGGCAGTACGAATGATGTTCGTGGCTGTTTTTTGTGTGTAAATTTATTTTAATATAAAATATCGAGCGATAGAAGCTTGAAAATATGTGCTAAATCTAAATATCCCGTTTCCAGTCCACCATGATTTTTATTTTTTCATTAATATTACGATTATTCACTGCAAAAAAATACTGCTCATAAGCACATTAGGTGAAAGTTACGTATCATCACGCCTGTAACCCCCGAAGATGTAACCAGAGGAATGTAAAACACTGCCATATTTCACCAGTTATGTTTACTTCCCACTATGGAATGGGAGTTGAGTCAATTGCCATACACTGGATACATTTCTACACTCCGAGCCACTACCATAAAATCTAAATTAGAAAAATTTGGTAGAGAAAGTTACTTGAAAAACATCGAGTAAGAATGTTTTTCAAATAGCTACTGAGCATAGGTGTCAGATACTGATGCTATTATGCGCTGGACATAAAATGAATTTAACAGTGTTAGGTAATAATGTTCGTCAAATAGTTCGTGCAGTTTACGTAAGCTCCATGAAACCATTGCCCATTCCGCGTTAGTGTTACAGGGCGTCCGTTCATCCTCCACGTACGAAGTCTATGAATAATTGCACGTCATATACGACATAGGAACATTGAATAGTTAAAAGTGTTAAGTGCTTAACGTGATTTCATTGGTTTCTTTGGTTAATTTTGCCGTGATTTAGATGGTCAATTGTAAACTATAAGTTTACAATTGACCATCCAAACTCTAATATAATCTAAATTCATATAATTACGTGTATCATAAATTATATTATTACTTCATATATTGTGAAAATAGACATATTGCCATGTGTAAATGGAAGGTCCCCTTTAATAGTTTTCCTTCCATTATTGTGCTGTTACATTTTATCATAGTAGACGTTCTAAGATATTTGTATGGAGTTATATTTAAACCTGAAATACCTAAAAAAAATTTGTTTAAGTATTTAGTAAATGTCGCAGTACCGCGAAACAATATCTACTTATTATTAGACACATACAGATATTGAAAGATAAAAAAAGTATCATCACGTCTGTAATCCCTGAAGAGGTAGGCAGAGGAATGTACAACACGGCCACGTTTCACCAGTTACTTTTAAGTCCCACGATGGAATATCCTGACTCCGAGCCACTACTAGAAAATCCAAATTAGAAAATTTTTAATAGTGCCCGACACGGGAACCGAACCCAGGACCTCCCGTTCGGCAGTCGCACTTGCAACCAACACGACCAACGTGGCATTGAATGATATATATAACATAATACAAAATATATGAATCTGAACGGTTAATCTACGTTGCCTACTCCAATACTACCATACTATGAGTGTATGTAAAGTTCTTCAATAAAACAGCCCGTCTCTCCCAAAGTTCTGTATTCAAATCCTGCCCCACATACCACTTTACAACATTGTGCGAAGGAAAACATTACGAGGAGTCCTACACCCGTGAGTTCTCCAGTCTCCTCTAAGGCGTGTGAACTTGCCAAGCTGCACTTGGTCAGCGTGGCATATTATGGCTTTGACCCTTGCCACTCTGAAGTAGTATCCATGTCCAACAGTGAGGCAGTCAGAGTTTCTATGATGGTAATTCATTATTCTACATACATATATGGTTTTTTTTACATGTCAATAATATTTGCAAGCGTGGTGAGTTCCAAATATTTACACAAGTAAAGCAATTGCTCAGCTGCACTACTTTTCGACATTAGGAGTTTTCCACTTGCATGTGACCGGTACATTTCCTTAAACGTTCAGTGTTGAACAGTGTTGTGAGTACGAACTCCGAATTTTTCACATTTGTAGTAGGTAAAGAAATTTACTTACTAAATTCGATCGTCTCTATCTTCCATTCTCGTTCTGTTACGTTAGTTAATTTGATCGTTGATTTTTATTATAATCGTTCAGTTAAAAGCCGTCCCTTGTCATTAAATTAATTATGTCATTACTAATGAATATTACTTTAATTAATTTATCGTAGGTAGGTACCATCATTTATTTATCATAAATCGGAAAATATCGTCTGACGAGTAATACAGTAGTGCCATATATTTATATCCGTACAAACTTGAGGTCTTTTTTCTACATTCTATACACGTTTCATACACCCATGCCGAGAGACTGCGGAACCTTTCATAATCCAGTATCTGACCTATTTTAATTATGATTATTTTATTTCTAGCATGATTTTTCCGTTCATATCCAAGAATTTACTTAGCACTCACAAAAGTCAGCGGTGAGATTGTCTAACAGAAGTTGGCCGCTTATAATCTTGTACCTCGTACAACGTTACCTCGCAGTTCGTCGTGTTTACACGACACTCCAGTGTATGCACGTACACCGCGATCTGTATATCCAACGTGTACATACATACGTACGTGCAAACACACAAGCCACATCGTACCTGTTATCACTGTGTTCGACGCACAATACTCGCCTCCTACCACATGTGCGCCCACGTACATTCGTACACCACGTGTATAAGCGAACGTTGCCAGTGGTCGAACGATAATTTGGCGCGGCGTGACATCGTTCGAGTTGTCGTGGTAGAGGCCGTAGGGTCGGACGGCCGCTATCGTTCGGCAGTAGTCAGTGCCGCGCGACCCGCGCCGCCGCGTGCTGCGTTGCTCGCTGTAGTGTCGCTGTTCTAATCCCGAGAGTCTATCGAGCATGGTAGTTCAATCGTAGTGACGTGATACCGATCTATGAACATGGTGTTATTAATATCAACATTCAATATATTATACCCACAGAGGTGAATAGAAATCGTTACATATATTACAACTCCCAACGTTCGACCCCCGTTTTCGTTCGCCGTTATCGAATAGTGCGGGAATTATGTTGCTAATATTCTGTTCTATGTTTTTTTTTATAGTATGTTAGCTAATTCATGTATCGATGTTTACTGAAGTTTATTATAAGTATGTGTTTATTGGCAATCAGAATATGTTACTGTCATTATAGCGCCATATATGTATATTATGTATTTAGCGTGTAACTGAAGTATTGCGAGATTTACAATTTATGTTAACGTTTGTGCTACTTTTAGATATGTTAAACTAATGGGAATCTAATTACATGCGTTTGTAATAAAAGTTTCCATTCAACGGTGTCTAGCTTTCAACAAATAACTCTACTGCTTACTTCCTCAGTTACCGCATTGCATTGATACAGCAATGAAAAATCTTTTTTCCAATAAGCAATAGATAGCAATGAGTTTTTTATACAGTATAAGTATATAATGGTACATAATTTACGGCCATTGTGACTTGTAACCTTGCCATTTAAAAATGATTTTCATTTGCCTTTCAATGATAAGATAAATATAGAAACCGTAATTAATTATGTGTTTTTGTATTCTCTCTTGATCTGTCTCTTATTGTTATTGTGTACGTATATGCATCTATATGTATGTATGTATTACGTACTAAATTATAATCTGTAAATGTCATCTTTGATATAGAATGTACTCGTACGCAGTTACGATCGGTGTTACCCAATCAACAACGAAGTAGAACCTCATTGCTAGAAAAGGTTGCTTGTCATATTGATTTATTATTTTAGCACTTTGTATATATGCCCACACTTGTGTTAAACACTATTTACAAATGACAATTCGAGTAGTGAGTTATAAATTTAACGGTATACTATATCAAGGTTAGTTTAGACATTGAAATATAATTTACATTATTGAACGGTGTATTGGTTTATATTAGGTATGTAGGGTATAATTTCAGGTAGCTAGATTCGTTTTTGGCCTATTTGAGTTCCTTCTTCATCAGTCCCCGTAATTTGCAGCGGAGTCGCGGCGGAGACTAATCGGCGGGAGCTGATGAAGAAGGAGCTTGGATAGGTCGATACTAGTCGGGCTATTCCGGAAAAAATTTACACGAGTTCAATCTGCATACAAATTATATATATGGCCATGAATCTAACGTTTTATGGTAGTATATTGTTAAAAAATATAAATATAACATCACGTCTGTAATCCCCGAAGAGGTAGGTGTAGAACACTCCCACGTTCCACCAGTTACGTTTAGTATTGTTACAATCATTATATCAACACGACAGGTCCGTTGCGGGGTGAACAGAGAGCACCGAGTGTTTCTGCATTTTAAATTCATCACGCACTTCGTACACGCATGTCGGTTTACGGTAAAATGTTATGTTAGTACGTAACGGAGTTTAACAGCACGAGTATATCTTATGTAATTATAAAATGTGGCAGCTAGCGACGTGTTACACAAACACACACATATACACACACACAGACGTACTCGTGTAACGCACTTGGGATTGTAATCAGCAGCTGCTGGTCCAGTTTCCCGGTACCGCCATTATCATCGCCACACGACCGCAGTTGAACGACCAGTGCGAGATGTTTACAATTATTGTTAAAACGCTCCCATTTATAATTTACTCTTGTTGCGTTATCGAACTTACACTCGTGCACATATAATATTGTAATAAAACATACAACGCGTAAAATGTGAATGTAACTATGTAGGTATAACAAAATACAATTTCTTCGTGTTCTTCGTTTCCAGTACATGCGTGATGTTAGGGTGTCATCGTATCATCACGCCACGTCTCATACGGTCCTTGTATCTCACACAGATAGTAAACAATAATAAACGTAACAACACGCCTCTAATCCCCGAAAAGGTAGACAGAGGAGTGCAGAACACTCCCACGTTTCATCAACTGATGACAGTGGGACGTTATCGTAACTACATTTACGTCCCACTATGGAATAGGCGGTGAGCCTAATGCCATAGAAAGAATCTCATGCCAAAACTATATCCTTTCATAAAGACAAGCTTATTCTACATTCGTTACACTTCATCAACCACATTCCCCTGACTACATGCTAATACGTCTTAAGTTCGCAATTCAACGTCTATAAGGATTCGGCGTTTAAACTTTTTGTACATTGACTCGACCGTTACAATCGGACCGTTATAAGTGAATGTTGGCCATTGAAATGTTTGCGGTCTCCTTTCGTATGAAAAATTTCATGTAAACGAAATGATACATCGCGGTATTGATGTTTAAATCATACTATACAGAAATATCGACATCTCAAATTTCGGAATTCGAGAATGGAATTTGTTTTTATTGAAAACAACATGTTGTTAAATATGACCCATTTTTATTTTTCTATCAGGATTTTGAGGATAGAAATATTTGACACACGGTGCTCTCTGTTTAGACTGTCAGGGATCTTGCGTGATAATACAATTATGAATAATAATATATTTTTAAATAATAATACATATACGCTATCCTGCAAATGAATCGATAATCTTCGGCGGGGATTCTGATATTAGGCAAACGGAAGCTTATGTTTTACCGAAAAGCAAATAAAGTAGGTACATATATTAATTACACTTGATGACATAATTTTGGAGGAAGATTTCGAGCACACATAATATCCAATATATTTTATTTCATCGACTTACCAACCTTACTATTGTATCTAAAAAAATTAAATAATGTATGAAATGTAGCTCGATTTTCTAAATCGAAAGAAAAAATTAATAGAGGTTCACCTCGATTATGAAATGAGACATTAAATATTCACAATTGATTTTCCTATTGATTCATAATGTCAATGCCAAGTAATTGGAGTCAGTTGATTATTTATCACGTGACAATTGCGGCCTCGAACAAGCTCCTCAATGGAATTGTTGAGTCGCTTCGACCTGTTAGTAAGGGTTGATTTATTGTAACTTCTCTTTACTGTGTCATCTCTACTGATTGAAATAACATACAGTTTCGAATTGATTTCGAATAGAGTTTCGAATTGTTTCACTTTATACGCCATAATTATAATAATTATGATCACCGTGACCTTTCACTGTCACCATCACCATTCTCATCATTTTCACTACTGTCATCATCGTTAGCCCCATCAACAACGTCACCATCAACAACTCTACTATTGGGCCAATGTAACGATCTTTCTCTCCATTTTTCTATTATACTAATCGCTATCTTACATTCGCGATCACAATAAAATATAGCTATATTATGTATTAATTCATTCAAAACCAAACAAACTATGCATTAAAGCAGTACAAGTAAAGCAGTACAATGGGAGTCATAATCCGTTGACGTTTTCTAACGGTATAAAAGTTAAAATGAATATATACGCTATAATTCCGCTAGAAATATCACTTTGACATGGAGAATATACATAGATCTCGTTCAGAACCGATTTACGCATGCATTTAAATGCGTAGCTGTAAATATTGTTATATAACAATTCACCAATATGTCAGGGACGTAGGATGTTCTAGAATTCAAAGTGAAGCGTGTTTAATTGCTGAGACCAGGATGTGCACATAATGTCGCATACCTCGTGACCTATGACTTGAGCCATTCGTCGTTCGAGTGACTCCTAACTAACAATTCTATTAAAATGAGATTGGACTTTACCCACAACAAGCTAATAAATACCGAGCGATATTCAATAACATCGCTTAAGAAATAAAATAGGGCGGTCTCTGTGCTCGCTGGGCTTGATTAAATAGAGTATATATATTAGGTAATCATTTATTTATAGTTTAAATTATTTGTTGATCGTTTGTCGTACTCCAATGAGTAGGCATAATAAAGGGCACATAGCCATTGCCGCGCCTGTTTACTTTTACTTTACTATGACGTGTTGCGGTTTGTAGAGTAATAGATACCTACATATTGCCTCAATTCACTAAGTTTTCAGGGAAAATACTGAATTGACACGTTGCCCTCGAAGAATTAACTACGTAAGTGAGACTCGTGGTAGTTCGTATTCAAATTTCTGGTAGCTGATGTATGGTAGCTCATTATGATCAATCGTTTACGGTGAAAGAGCCTCGCGTTTTATTTGGAATAGTGCGTGATATATGTTTACTTCTGATCTATGCAAGGACAGCCCTTTTAGACACAATCCTTTTTAGACCCTTTTTTGATCGCACTATCTTTACTAACTGCAACGAGAACATTTCTAATGGGTTCACGCGTAGCACGCAAGCGATATATCCCTTGCCATATTTATTCTAATACCAATGAAACTCGCTTATCTTCCGTCGCCTACTATACAGCAGCATCATTACAAACTGCCACGTTGCCGTGATATTTCCGGAACCGCCTGTTCTCTTGGACGCCACTTCGGCCTACTTGTGGATTATTTACGCGTCCTATTAAATCACAACGTCAATACATTTATTATACATTACCGATTTAAGCATAGAACGTAGCATAGAATGTAGTTATTTGATTGTATTCTTCAATTATAATTATAATTCTTATATCCTTTACGGTTTAGGCTGAGATTACCTTATGGCGAATATCTCTCTATACATACAGATCTAATATGTTTCATCTACATTCAACACTGTCGTTATACACGCAAGCCCATTTCGTAGATTACTAACTATAAGAGTATAAGATGTGCTAACTGTGAAAAAATCCTAATAGCTACGTAGATTTTCTTTAATAATCCAGTGGCTTATTTATTTAGGTGCGAACGGTTAGTAAAGTTTGTATCGCGACATATATGTATAATAACGCTCTAATTGGCAAAGCGCAGACGTAAGCATTAAAAATAATATATACATATATACGAGTTATCGTCATAATCGCTTACAGAATGTAGATTACAGGTATCGTTAGCGATAATAATCGATACATAAATAAATAATGTATTTTGTACACGCTGTTGCATATTAACATCTTGTAATATAATGAAATGATTCCATCACATGTTTTCTGTTCGTTGAATAATGAAAGCTTAGATTGTTTTTATTGGAAATTTAGAAATCTTCTAGCAATCAACGATGTCGTTCACGAAATGATATATGGTTTAAACAATAACCTATCACTACCTATCAATTAATAGATAAATAAATCCATTGAGAAGTTCAACTGCAGCAGTAGTAAGCTATTAAATTGTAAATTTTAATGTTATTGAGGTTGATATGTCAAAGTGTATACATCTATGATTCTCTACTCTGTGACACAGTCTGAACACAGTCTGTTATGGGCCTAATATTGACAGTATGAAAGTAAACAATGAACGTTTTATACAATTTAATGTACATATTTCTAACATGTTTTAAATTTTAGTTCATTACACTTTTCTATATACACTTTATGCCAAATTTCACATTACTCCGTGCGTGTTTTAATCCTAACAAAGGGTACAAAAATTTCTCTTCACGTATTATGATGAAGCTACATATATACCGTTAGTATCACAGAAGACATATTGGTAATGATGTGGACCGGTCTGGTCACTCTTTTGTTTTATCGAGCCAGCAAACTTGTTTTAAATATCTATAACAATGATAATAATTATCATCAACATGAATCATCTATCGTAACATCCTAGGTCAGTGGCTCTTTGCTTTTATTCTTACTCATGTTGATTGTCTCGTTCGTGTAGTGGAGCTAGGGGTCCGGGATTCGGCCAATGGTTCTATTGAATTATTCGATCTTGAAATTAACAATAAATACCTCGGAGTTTCGATTCGTGCCTGTTGTATTACGACAATAGGGACTCTATTCCATAGAACGTATAATATACTTAGTGGAGCGTGGGTGTACTACACTCCTCTGCCTACACGTTCAGAGAAATAGAGGCGTGATGTTAAGTTATGGTTTTATTCTTTTCTATATCAAGACACCTATTATTATCTTATTGGCATGTATTGTACGTTCTTTTTTTCAAGAAACAAATTTAGATCCACCAATAAAATGAGGATGCATAAATCAGATTGATGTCTACATTATTCAAGCCTTTACAATGGGTAGAAATGAACGTCAATAAATAGCAACAATAGCACAATACAGCGTAGAAGTGGCCGAGCCAGTTAGGGCGGTATCGCCGAACACAATGACATTCTAAAGGCCGTTACTCCGCGAGGCCTGAACACAGCAGTGTTAGGGTCCGTACACACAGAGTGGCTCGGGCGGCAGGGAGCAGATTTTGTATCTCATTCATAATAGAACTGTAAGACCTTTTAATAAATTCATTTTTCCCTTTCAAATGTTTCAAGATGGATCGTACGGTTAAGATTATGCACGAGTTTAATTCGTTAAAGTTCTGTTTGAAAATATATCCTCGAAATGTGTTCTGCTCCCGGAGTCGGTCCATTTGAAACGACCCTTAGTGGTCGCGAGGATGTCTCGGACCCGTTCTGTAGACGGGAACGCAATCGATCTCCGAGTGGTTTGACCTCGTCCACGGAACGGCCGCCTCGGTCCAACTGAACGTGAATGGACGAAGCTCCCGTCCACAACGACTCCCTTATAGACTTGACTTTGATCGCAGTCACATTTATACACATGCGCATATAAAATCTATGGACGTTTAGTAGGTAGTTATTAGCCATTGTTACTTCACGGAAGTTGATAATGAAAAGCGGGTGAATTTTAACGTAAGGCTCATTATAAAATTATAGTCATTCAATATTATTGATGTCAAATAGAATCCCTCATTATAAATATCTATTGTTTTTTTTTAATATTTATATAACATATTCGTTTTCTCACTATTTTAGTGTTTAAGAATGCTAGGCTATTCATACAAAACACATAGTGTGTTGTAAGTTTCATAATAAAATAAGAGATATTTATAAGAAGATCGTATGTTTAATATAATAGTTTACATGAATATTAAATTAAATATTAAATATCTCGAGACATCTCCACACACCGCCATCTGATCCCAAACTAAGCGTCAAGAGAGCTTGTGGCATGGTAACCAGATTGCTGATAAACTACATATATACATGGAAATATATGCTTAAATAGATTTTTATTTTATTTTTATATATTATTTTTCACACCCAAACACAACAAATACTTGTGCTCATCACACAAATATTTGTTCTGGATAGGAATCGAACCCACGACCCCCGGCGCAACAGTCAGCTTCACTAACCACTGCACCAACGGTGTATTCCTTATTTGTGTGAATGAAAATTATGTATCTTACTTACGTTTGTACATGACAAGAAGCTTCTCAGATAAGGATGGAGATATTTGAAACTCAGTACTCTCTACCTACCCCGTAAGGGACGTGGCGTGCCGATATATAAAATATGATATTACCTCGATTTTGTGAAAGTAAGTTGCAGGTATGTACATCATTTATATAGAGAGACATGACCTCGTTCACATCCAAAAAAAGCAAAATTGATGTTCGACAATCGTCGTGATCGCTTACGGCAACTAACCTTTGGCTTATAGCGTGAGGCTATAATCAATGTACCGTTTTATTGTTACGCTATCGATATTATATTAGATGTGTGTATGTATTGTGTACATATATATTTCACCTTATATCCTGTTGTAATTATTAGATTATACCGTTAACCTTAGATTTCTTGTGGATTAAAATTAGATTTTGGTATTAAATATAATCTCATCTGTATGTAGAGGAGGCCCGGGTGCCCGGTTGGTCTGGAAAGGTGCTTTGTCCGCTCTGCATGCCCTGCGAGGGACGCGGCGTGAAGATATATGTATATGTACCACATCTGTGATAGGAGTACTGTTATTGTTTATTGTATTTATATGTCAGGTCGCTTACAGCACCTAGACAGCGCTCACCAAGAGCCTAATATTTCTGTTCTTACAGAGTTGTGACGTGTTTCTTTCATATTCACAACTCTCTCCATACACCACGCGGGCTTCGAAGAGTTCTGACTCGGCAATCAGTGTCAATATTTGACCTAACCAGATTGATCTATTTAGATCAGCTAGAATGTTCATTTCGGTAAAGATAGTTGCGTCTTAGTCTCTCTCGTCACCAGCATTCGCATTGTCAATCTGTCACGAAACATCCTGTTGTGATTTTTTTTAATCGGTTCGCATAATTGAAAAGGTTACGTACAAAAGAATCGCGTCATCGTAACGCGGCTCGCGCCCACGCCCACGCGCCGCCGCCGGCCACCGACATCGGCTCGCATCCCTCTCGCATCCGTCCCGCATCCGTCCCGCATCCGTCGCGCCGTGATTGATAAAGCGGCTCGGCATCATTGTCGTGGGAAATGTGGGACACGCACCACACTCACTTCACTCGCGCCCAACTCTCCGGATAATCTCGTTAAGTGCACACAGGTTCTGATCTGTCAACGAGCCGTAGTATAATTTATCACGGTTAAGCCGCGGAGGAAGTTGGGTCATATTAATATTAACTACTGCCAAATTCAGTTCAATTCACAAGTTGTCATGTCATAGTCACATATATGTATATATAATTGAATGTTAAAGATAGTAAAGGTGGGGATATGAGGCACTCCGCCCAACCCGTAAGGGACCTGGAGCTGTGATATACATGTAATAATAATAATATACATTACGTTCGTCAATGCCGGTTATATTTATAATCGTGATCGCCATCGCTAGTGGAAAATTAGCTAACAATTCTGTTTGGACGACACCTTACGTGTTGGTTTACAATTGCTAAAATTGGCTGAAGATCAACAACAGAGTCGTCGTGATTCCATGCAATAGAATTCATATCACTGTGATATTTCAGATGGGCATCCCTAGCAGTCTGAGTAAAGTCAACCTGTTATACAAGCAAGATCGGTCATTTAAAATGTTTAACTTTACGTTACAATTGAAAACTTGTTTTAATCGCGTATTAAATAATTGGTCCCGGTCACGCGAATGTCCATGATGTTAACAAAAATGACCACAGGTTGTCATTTGTAGATGACGCGATGTGATTGTGTGTTTGTTAAATATATTTTTTCACATTTAACACACACAAAGCCACATATTTTCTTTGCAATCTTTATGCTATGTCAAATAGAATCACGTCTGTGATAAAACAATATATTTATAGTATACAATATACAGTTATACAGTATACAGTAACGTTATATTACCGTAACGCTAGGTCGTTTATGGGATAGGCAGGGAGTGGTAAGCGTCAATTATCACTACCCTTACAGACCTAACTAGCTTCTAATTTTATCATACACGCACGTCGGTTTTTTTATCTTCCAACACCCCCATCAGTCATTATCGGATCTAACGTTTCGCTCGTATAAAACAAGTATTTAATTCAAAACAGGATCTGATTGGAACATTTTAATTTGTATTTCAATAAACCAAATATGTTTAGCTCAATAAAGCTACATATAAACAAACATAAAGACGAATATGGTTCGTGGGCGACACTCAGCCTTGATCTCTCGATTCTGCTTAACCTACGCAGTTATTTAATGTTAAGCATTGTGTGTTGTGATTTCTGGCATTGGTAGTTATAAGTTGCCTCAAGTATTCTACAGGCGAACGCAATGTTCCTGATAAGTTTGAATGCGAGATTCTTTTTAGTTGTTCGTCGAATAAAAAAGTGTGAAAACATCGTGGCAGGACGTGTACTGTCGTGAGGTTGCCTAAAATTCGATCGTCACGTTGCTCGTTTTTGTCAATGGATTGGTCAATTTGTCAATGTTTTTTTGTCACTTACGTTTGTTAAATTATTATGTCCACGATAATAAAGTATAATTAAATATTGTACATAACAAATGCTAGAAAATGTTATTAAAAATAGTAATAACTATTAAAAATAGTAATAACTATTAAAAATAGTAATAACTATTAAAAATAGTAATAACTATTAAAATAGTAATAACTATTTCATCTAAGGTGTATGCTAGCCAGTTTCGAGACAATGGTTTATTATGTTTCACTCATTATTATTATTTTAAACGTAACTGGTGAAACGTGGGTGTCTACTAAACCCGTCTGCCAACTCTTCGGGCATTACAGGTGTGATGTTAAGTTACGTGTTATGTATGAAAGTAGTTATAAAAAAGATACTTAACATTGATTTGTACAATGCCCAAGTATCATGTATTATTTTATTTATTTGTGAGCGAGTGATGGCGTTCGTTAAGAACTGGTTAACGATTAATAAAGAAGGCTTAATTGGAGTAATCGAAGCGGCGACGGCATGCGTGCTCCGCGATCAGCCATCGATAGCTACTCGGACGCGAGCGCGGGCGCGGGCGTAGTGCGCCGCGGAGGGTGATGTAAGAGCGGCTGGCTTCGACGGTGATGTCAGCGCGCCCACTGCCCCCCACTCCTCCGCCCCGCCACCCGCTACTGACCGCGCCGCGAAGCCTTCCGCAAGCCTTCCCACC
>DWFO01002156.1:0-14243 GCA_018246595.1 Mimoniades nurscia nurscia | reverse complement strand
ACAGGTGTGTAAGAATAGAGATATTTGGCACTCTGTGCTCTCTGCCTACCCCGCAACGGACCTGGCGTGAAGATATGTATGTATGTATGTAGTATATAACGAGCACAAATCCGGACTCCGAGCTATCACAGCTAAATTCAAGAATATAATGTTAAGATTTATAATGTTAATGTTAAGATTATTTGATAAGTTTTGTTACAGAAGTAATATATCGATTTGTAAACATATTAATGCAACCCCTTTAATTTAAACCTTTCAGGAGAGACTTAGACGACCTTTTGATGATGATAAAGACAGCATTCTCTAAAACTCTATTCGAAGTTTAAATAAACTTTAATATCTACCCAAGAACTATAATATTTCTTTGAAGATGGACAAACATGTTCATGGACACTGACCACTGACTACTAAGTGGTTAATTTATACTATAATTTCATGAAACCTTTCATCCTTTGACTAATTACGCAACCTTAGTAATTACGCTCATATTACAAGGGTCTCAAGCAGTGCTCCAGTACGGTAACGGCACAGTTTCGCGTAATTTCCAACTGCTAATTTGAAATTAATCCTTTCAAAGGCATTTCGAAGACTACTTAAGTAGACGTCACTTGAGCATTTACAGGCAAATATAGTCTGAATTAATCAATATGATACCGTTACATTGCAGTTTCTCCAACAAGCTGTCGTGTTTCAATAATAGCATTATATTGGTATAAATCACATCAATGCTTTCATTAAAATAACGTAAATTCACGCCTGTAATCCCCGAAGAGGTAGGCAGAGTTATGTAGTAGGTACATTCCTACGTATCATAAGTTACGTTTACGTCCCACTATGAAATAGGTGGTGATTCTATTGCCATACACCGGCCACATTTCCAGAGTCCGAGCCACTACTACAAAATCTGAATTAAAAATCCAGTAGTGCTCGACCCGGGATTTGAACCTCCCGGTCAGCATTCGCACTTGTAACCAACACAACCAATGGTTTCCCATAAGAGAGACTGAATAAATACATGTCCATAACAAAAATAACTAATCGTATCATCTACCCTGAATGTGGACATAAACGAAGCATTACGGCTAATGGTGTCTAGGTTCGTCAAATATAATTAGGTTCCCATCCTACCCCCTATACTTAGATGTGAATGATACCTATAAGAAGAAGAAGACATACTCGTAGTATCAGTCAGACTTTTTTGGTGCCAAATGAATTTCACAGTTCATTCGGATTATTTCAATCATTTTTAATTACTGAACGGACAAGGACAAATTGTTCGAGATTTTTCTCGAAAACGTTAGAAAATAAAGGATAAAGAGATGTGGGTCGACATATTTTTTTTGGTTTTGACATTTCCAAAGTCGAAAAATAATTAGCGAATGTACTAAAGTATGAGACAATATCAGTTATTTGTAACGGTATATACAAGTTGATAATGACCGCCGATTTGAAATTTGAATTAAATGTTGAAGGAAAACATTGTGAAGAAACCTGTACATATCAAAAATCTACTTAACATACTTAAACCTGCGTGCATGTATGAAGATAATGATGAATGTAGAAGAAGCGTGGCAGGACTGTAAGAATAGAGATATTTGACACTCTGTGCTCTCTGCCTGTCCCGTAAGGAACCTGGCGTGAAGATATGTACGTACTTAACATAATTTATGACCTGTAAAGATTGCCTACTTGCCTTTGGCCATACAGCCATATTGTTCCTGATAAGACATAAAATTTGTGTATAACGGAGGAAAAGGAAAATTTGCCAATGAAAACGAATAAGTTTCTTCTGTCTGTAAAATATCCAAACATGAAGCGGTCTCTTTTTAAAACACACACTGTAGATCTCTGCCAAGAATAAATATTTCTTCTTCTATTACTGTCACAAAAAGTGGATGTGAATAAGAAAATAAAAGTAATTGCATGAGCCAATTTCTGGATAGCTAGGTCTTGTTCGCGCGGGATCAGTTAGCGAGTGATGGATCACCACTATTTCCGCTCGGTATTGAGTTATATAGGAAATGAAGAGCCACTGCAAGGTTAAGTAGAAATACACAAATCGTAATGTTAACAAAGTTATCATATATCTACGGATCTGATTCGAAAGTAGTCGTTAATGTAAATGCTTTCTTGATGTCTCGCATTATAACTGTACAGATTTCTATTAAACTGCAAAGATACCACGAAGTCACGAAGGTACTGTTATTTTAATGGTTTGTATACTGAAAAATGTTTTAAATTAATGAAGGAATTAAAGTAATTGAAAAGGTCAAGAACACTTCGGCTGGATTTAGTAGGTATATTGGTGATACAGAATCGATGAAAAATACTAGTAGAATGTACTTATTAGGTTGTTCTTATACAGATGGCATTTCTGGTTTATTACATTAAAGTGACTTCAAGTAGTCAATAAAAATATAAAAAGCTCTCGAAACATATGTACATTGACTGTAATGGTGATAGAATATTTACTATATCGACCAGAGCCTGCAGGTTGATGGAAGGTTATAAAGCATAACGTGAATAAAACAATGATGCCAGTCGTACTTATAGGCCAGTTCGTGGACGACGTGGACTCGTTTGTACGGGATCAGTTAGCGCGTGATGGATTGCCAATGTTTCCGTTCTATGTTAGAGCTTTGTGAAATATGAAGTTTCTATTCAGAGAAGTTAGGTAAATAAGCATGGTTAGTAATAAATTAGCAGAAGGTGTTTGTGTTGGTTTGGAGAATTAGGGTATGCGTTTTTAAAAGATAAATGTGAAATACTTCATTTGAATAATTTACGTTGATTTAGGCCAAATCTACCAGTATTGCTTTCTTGGCAGGTATATACATGATTACATGTCTTTTCCCGTGTTTTGTCTGGTGACAGTTCAATGTAAGACATTCACAGTAATAAAATGAGTTCTAGTATGATTCTTGATCAATTAGTGCGAAGACATAAAACTCATACCGATTACATTGAAAAATAGCATTGATTTGATAATTAATTCCCCCATATAAATTCATAAATATATGATAATAAACCCTTGGGTGGAAATATCTAGAAATAAACTAATTTATTTCACACAAGAGACCGGATTTTGGGCAGCGCAATCTAACACTCGATCTGATGCATGTGATTAATTTTTGACCTTTCCACTCGATGCGTTAGAAGTAGAGAAACAACCCTAAAGGAAAAAATAAAGAAATTTCAATCGACTACTTCTTAGTTCTTTATTTTACAACTGTCATGTAATGATTCTTCAGGACACTGTTAAGTTAGCTTCAGATTTAATTAAGTGTATGAATTGTGTGTCACAACGACCTTTGTATAAATAGGAAATTTGTAGATTTCACGGGAAAAGTTCGTAACCTTTTACGTAAACTAAACCTTTAATTTTAGTTTATCGGCTACAGAAGTTTAAAATTGTAAATATACCTTAAAATATACCTTAAAATTAATAAATTATGTTAAATATACCTTAAAATTATAAATATACCTTACCTCAAATATTCTTTGGCAGAGAGGTTATAGTCTAAAAACAGTATAATGGACCTAAAATTTCTACAGCTAACATGCTGAAGATTTCCGGATTGACTCTGAGATAACTGACGTAACTGAAACTGAACTGACTGACGTAAATGAAAGACAGAAAAACGAAACATCACTATTCATAAGTTAATTGCATAATTTGATAACCAGGTCACATCACGGCAATATCAGTTGCAAATATGTTCTAGCAATGAACATATGGATGATGGACAACATTTTCAAAACGTATTATTGTAGCTATTGAATAATGATTTCTTATTACCCCATGATCGCTCGCGAGCCCAAGGGCACCCCAATTAGGGGTAATAACCGAACGCGCATTATGTCGTGATTCGACAAACTCCACCACAATTAGGTCACATTAATCTTGGGAGTCGTTTGGAGGTCGGCCATACAAAATTCTCCTGAGTATACATTACTGGCTTGATGGTCATAAAATTTGAATAATAACTTCATGAAGTTATAGTCATGTATTTGTGATTATCTCCAGCTGTGGTGGAAGCTTTCTGCTAAATTGATATGTCAAAACCTTTCCATCTTCTGGACAAACGGATAGGACAAATTTGGATCTGGAATTTCAATTTTTACTTGCGTCTTCTTGACTCATCTTATAATTTAATTTGATGAATAATTATGTTAATGCAAAACATTTATGACGATAAATATTAAATCTCTTTATATCCGGACAAATTTTCGAAATTACAAAAATGTATTTTAATTCTGTAAAGATTGGCACAACATTTGCTTATAAGATTACAAAATTATGGTCTTGAAAGCAAAAAAGAATACGATTGTCTTTGCAGTCAAGCTTCGGTAGCAGATGACGATTTGTATTCCTCGCTTACTCGTTACCTCCAGGCTCCTTGCCTCTGAGAACGATCTAATACATTGGTACAATATATGAGCAGTAGCGGAAAATATTTTTACAATCCCTATAATGATGATGTTTGAGTAAATACATGGCTATCAATTTTATATATTTGCCTTGATTCATGAAACGTTATACATATGGAACCTAATGTTACCTTTTTTTTTTCACTTACTGTAAATATAACACATACTTGTATATTCCATTCCTTAAGTAAAATTATATATGTAGGTTTAAATATATTTTATATGGTTCTAGTTATCTTTGTATATACTATAAATAAATCGTGGCTGCCGTGATTTAGTAAATCCTTATTCATTTAAATTACTTATATGTATAATGAATATATGATAATAAAAACTATCTAAACAGTAGGTTTTCTCTGTATGGCAATATTACAAGCTTCCGATAGTAAAGTTGAATATATTTTTAACAAGTTTGATTAAAACATGTGCTGTAACATGCCTTGAACCAACGAATGTACATTTACTAACTGACATTTGTGGAGTGATAGTCTAAATAAACCTCATTAAGAGCCATGAACTTCCTTTCGAGTTATTATCAGAGCGCTATGTCAGAGTAATTTTCAACTCATTTATTAAAAGATCTTTCCTTCAACACATAGGACTTATCTTACATTCCTCATGTTCATATGCGTTGTTGACCACCACCTACCTTCAGAGGTAAATATTATTAAAAATGAAATACGAAAACCTTTCTCGGTTTTATCTTGAGACACAGAAAATGTTCTCACAATGCAAATACATTACTCGGTTCGATCACCCGGTCAGGGCAGAGACGGAATAGATTCGCAGCAGTAATGGAAAAAACTGATAACTTTAAACAGGTCCTTTTAAGGACAACGATGAGAAACTAATATAAATCCTGCTTATACAATTACCTACTACGTTTCGTTTATCGTTCTTGCTTTTATTTATTCAGTATAAAATAAGAAATAATTTAGAGTGTAACGTTTTAGTCGCGTGTCGTGGATTTTTATTCCCGGCCAGAACAAATATGTTGTCTATATTAATACTTCCTATTCAAATATTACACAAATAATAATCCTGTAGTTTCATAAATTTGCGTAGAATGTTAGCAAGCGTTTAAGGCTACTCATTTTCATTATAGCAAAAAATAATTTTCTCGTTTCCCAATTCCACACTATTTCTATTATAGACTAAATTCTTATCAACAATACATTACACATTTTTTATACTAATTTATTGTCACATCACTGTATGTTTATTGTCACATTACTTTTTGTATTGTCCAGAAACAGATTATAGCGTAAAACGAACTTCAAAATTCGCTAATACCGAATTATTCTGGTCTGAAGAAACTAGTTTGCAGAATCGATGAAATTTGTATAAAAAAATTATATTTTTAAAAGAGAGTCCTATGCAAGCAAATTCGAGTTTAAACTATACTAAGCATGTACAGGCTTGAAGTACCGCGCTGTGTTGAATTCGCTCGTAAAAACTAACAACTTGCGAAGTATTAGGCCGGCAGCGCACTCGGGAGTACCGGCGATATTGTCGGCGAGTGGCCAAGTCGTGTCGTAACAACATGATAACGATCAACATAAGTATTGGTTGTAGGCAGTTTGTATTCGTTTAAAATGTTATGGTTAGAAACGTAAATGTGTCTCAAGCCGAGATGAATATATGCAAGTGATGAATATAGAAGCTTGTCAGAATAAAATCGCTGTAAGGATAGAAGCTATATAAGGATAAAAGTTCTATAAGGATAGAAGCTCTGTAAGGATAGGTGTATTTTAATATTGCAAAATGTTTTAACAAATATAGAACTAGTAAAGTATGCAATGTGAATGAAGTATTAAATAACAGTATTAATTTCTATTAAAGAAACAGTATTAATTACTGCGACTATTATTAATTACTGCGACTATTTGCGACTGCTGATTGAGAGTTCCTGGGTCTTAATCCGAACGTAAACATAAATTTACGTAACGTAAACATACGTGACGTCAGTACACGTACGTGAACGTAAACGTAACTGGTGTAACAGTGGAGCGTATTATACACCTCTGCCTACCTCTTCGGGGACTGCAGAAGCGATGTTATGTTTATTAATTCCTAGGAGTGATGAAATTTGGTTATAATAGAGCTAGGTAGTTACAAAAGATACCATAAAAATAGATTTCAACATTTTCGTCTGTTTATTTTTGTAGACTTTACACGCAAAAAACTAACGGACCGTTTGTAATGAGATTCAGTGCGGTGATCACGAGATATCGGGGTCCAAATTTAGGGGACTCTTTACGATGGGAAAATCTCTCATTTTCACGATAATGCGAGCGAAACCACAGGTAACAGGTAGTGTTAAATACAAATAAAAATACCGTAATATGACGCCTTTAATCCCAGAAGAAGTGGGCAGAGGAGTGCAGTACACTCTCACGTTTAACCAGTTACATTTACGCAACGATAATATACATTTTAATTTGACTTTCGTTTCGTAATATTAATATTTTTTTATAATTAGAAGCCCTTACTTCCCCTAATATACACGAGTCTCGCCTCAGAAACTTAATGCCACAGTCTGCCACGTTTGCCAAGTGCGGGTTGAGAGACGAAAATTATTAAAATAATATGCAAACGTTTAGTACAATTGCAAAAAGTGATATCTCTTAGTATTAAGCGTAAAGCATAATCGTTGTAGGCGCGGAGCCAAATTGAAAAAAACCCGAAATACAGTCTACAAATCAACATTACGCTTATGAAAATAATTTTAATCTTTTATCGGGGAATTTATGATTATAATCGGATTACTAAACAGCTTTTCCACGAGTAACAAAACATTTGCAAACTACATACTTGACCACAAAATATTTTGTACGTTATAAGTCTGCGAATTATATAGATATTATGTTACATAGTTTCTACGAAACTAATGTCTCACAAACACTGTTTATATACGCAAATAGCAAACAAATTAACTCAGTCTCGCACATGTAATTGTTAAGTAACTGTTGCTAGAGCTTCGTAAGCAGAGAGGTAACTTTGAGCTAAGAGAGTTGGTAACGAGCATTCAGCGGTAACAAGAAGCTGCGCCTGCCCGCGGTCATCTTCGACCGACGTTGACTAGGAACTTTATCATTTACTCGTGTTTACCAAAAGTTATCAATGGATATGTTTGTCAATTATCATTAACTGGTAGGATAACTGTAATTATAGGATTAATATCAGTCGTACTTGTTTATTTTATATATTTTAGTGGTCCTGACTTACTGGGGTGGCCTATCTGCGAAAGGCTGAAGATAAAAGCTGGATATGGCAAGCCGAAGACAGGTCGTATCGGTGTTCGCTATGGGAGCTCCATGTACAAGAATGAATGAATGAATGAAAATAAGATCAAGAAGACCGCGCTGTTTTAACACATGTAAATTGTTAATTAGTTATGATGATATAAATATTTTGATGCTCTGCATTTTCAAATGTAATGATACTTTGTGTATTTCCTAAAATATAATGAAAGAATGAATATAACATGAATATAATTTATAGCCTTAAATAACGGATGGGTTGGCCTTAATAGCTGTTAAATTTGCATTTTTACGAAATACATTTCATTTGTGGGCTTAAAAATATATCAATGAGCCATTTGTCAAACACATGAAAATGTGAATGAAATCCCTGATTTAACGGACGAAGGTACAATTTTTTCAATTTTTCCTTTATTTTATTAAAACGTTACGTAGCATTACGCCGGTAATCACCGAAGAGATAGGCAGAGGAGTGTAGTACATTCGCACTTTTAACCAGTTACGTTTACATCCCACTATGAAGTAGATGGTGAGCCTAATTCCATACACCCGGCGCACATATCCAGACTCCAAGCAACTACTAGAAAATCTAAGTCAGAAAAATCTAATAGTGCATGGCCCTGGATTTGAACCCAAGACCCCTCAATTGGCAGTGGCGCGTGCAACCAACACGACCATAGAGACAGTTTATTTCATTATTTAATTATTAATGATATATTAAGGTATAAAAATACATTTATCAGTAAGCCCCTGTGAAAGAAGATAGTGCTTCCACCTAGACAATAGTATCGTCAACCAGGCCACCGCGACCTTTAAATTGTTGAGTAAGAAGTAAGTATTCTCCTACTACCCACATTAAGGAACGCTCAAGCGGATATTCTGGTGCTATATAAACCAAGCATTACATCATACGATGCTTCATTCATGTCCATATTGTTGTAATATATTTTTTTATAGATACAATTCTGTTTATTTATTTTTTAAAGATAAAAAGTGATTAGTCTCTATTAAATATACGTTAAGTACGAGTATTTCACAGTTTATTAGGTGATACGTGGGAATGTTCTACATTCCTCTGCCTACCTCTTCGGGGATTACAGGCGTGAAGTTACTTTTATTCTGCTTCACTAAATAAGTCAATATAAGTATTAGGTCGACGTGATCGGTATGCCAAACTATTAAAATAAGTCTACATAAACTATAAACCTAAGACGATTCATAGAAAAATAAATAAATGTTCACTAAAAATTAACATCAAGTTACATTATCTATCTTAGGAATTCTGGTAACTGGAACAAAAACATTATAATAATTTTCACTTATATCGCCCCACATGTATATTTCGTAGAATTCCTACGTCGAGAATTCCATTGTCTCCATACACGTCATCTGCACAGTCGCTGCAATTTCACAGCAACCCTCATCTCATCGCGCAAACTAGATTCAAAAACAATATGGAGACGCCTCTAACGTAGGACTACTGGACTCACAATAGCGTACTCGCTTCAATTTATTTTCAGTTGAGAATTATTGTTCTACAAAACAATGGTTTTGCAGAACGTTGTTACATACTGAAATGTAACGAGATTTAACACTATATTTACTGTAATATGAATTGTGACGTAGATCACTGTTGTATAGCCTCCTGGAATAATTATTTCAGAGATTTTTTTTAATATGCTCCGTTTTTTTTAATAGGAATAAAAAGTTGAAAATTTTCATTAGTTTTATATAAATTAGAAACTCATGTTTATTGCAGTTTTCCATATTTGCCCGGATTTTCTGTTATGAATGAATCCGGAATAAATAATACATTTCAATGATTAAGAGAGTAAGAGGCAGTGGATTAAATAGATTATTATAATATCCTTTAGACGTCTGTGACCTTTCATTAACTGTTGATCCGTCTATCAGGTCGTTTTGTTTAGTAATATACAAAAAAAGAAAAAACAAAACAAAAAGGATTATTCTTTTGATTATTCTTTAGTTGGAATCGTAGCAGAACTCCTCTGAGTCGTCCTTTTTATTTTTAACTTGCAAGTTGTTTTTATGCATTTTCAACGCCCACATTGTCGTATAGCTAACATGAGATCACAGTTAAATAATTTTAATATTATATTCAATGCGCAGACGTTATACAAGATACATATCCATAAATCATAATCCTACACGCGCCACATCTCCGAGTCTCATCACTTTCAATTCGATAAAATCATAACAAGCGGATTTATCATCGCTAACGAAAACACCATTAACATTTTCCCCCTTCTTGGTGCATGAGTAGACGATAGAAAAACAATTCGTTATTCGCATCGCTCTCTCATAATCTCGTACGCGAGAATCCCGTTGACTAATCACTTTTGTCAACATATCCAATTATATCATGTTTTCTTTTCCTACTATCATATTGCTCTGTGCTAATATTTTTGTTTACTATGCGATTATGAGGTTCGTTTTCTTCTATGTTTTTTTTGTGTGAGACAAGATATTCTAGAGAACGCGTACGCATGAATTTTATATTATAAAATTTTATCATAGCTTTCCTAATGTACTCTTATACGATCGGTATGATGATTAGGTACATTTTGTGAAGATCTCATCATCATCATCGCATCAGCCTTCACCGTTCTACAGCTGAACATAGGCCTGTTGCGAGGTGTGCCACAACACTCTGTGTCTATCGGATCTGAAGATCAGCAACAATAAAGATTTGCGGAGGACCGAAGATAAAAAAAATTATATATACTATCAAGAAAACTTGATTCCACTCGCTTGTTTTTTACCATTACTAACTATATTGACAGTCTAAAACTAAATTAAAAATTCTATTCGCTCGCCAACTTACCTGGAACAAATAAAGGTATATTTAATATTTATAATAATATGTTTTAATGCAAAGCAAGGATGTACGAGTACATTTCGTTAGTATCTATTCCATAGTGGGACGTCGACGTAAATTGCGATATGTGGGAGTGTATTCAGGTATTAAATTTAAAACCATATATTTTGAAAGACCACACTACCAGAGTTTATCACATAAGCGTGGGCTTATAGATATCAGATTATTGCTCTTACATGGCATCTAGGTTGGTATATGGCGTTAACCTGTCCGTCCAGGAGTAACAAAATCTGATTACTGACTGGGGGTTGTGGGTTTGATTTCCGCGCAAAACAAGTAATCGACTGACCAGAGTTCGTTCCATTTACTTATTAGAAGTAAAGATATCTGTACAAGTCTGTATTTAAAAATGTTTACAATTGTATTTTACATACAATTATCGGTTATGCATGTTTTATGGGTAATAATACTTGTAATTGTAATTGTAAAAATGTAGAAGCGCAACAGGTCTGTAAGGACAGAGATATTTGGCACTTGTTGCTCTCTGCCTACCCCGTAAGGGACTCGGCGTGAAGATATGTATGTACAATACTGATTTAAAATATGCCACTCGCGGCTACATAAATGTACAAGGATATACCTATACATAACCGTAATATGGCTTGCGATACGCCAGATTGTAAGAGTATAAAATAACATTAATAATACGTTTTGACTTCATTTTCTACCAAAATCAGGAAAAATAACAACAATATTACCTACATAGCATTGGCTTTCTTAAAAAAAGTAAGACGTTTATTTGCGCGCGACGTACTAAGCAATTACGCTATATTATGAACATGTCAATAGTAGCCAATTATGAAAAATAACACATTGACTGTTACTGGTTTCTTCAAATATGTCAAATAACGGAAATCGCATTCCAAATATTTCTGACAATTTGACAAAGGTAATGTGATATGAGCTATGTTGAGTATACCAAAACTCGCGTACCAACAATGCGCCTGCGTAAGAAAATTATATTACATTACCTCAGCGCCTGTCACAACCACTGCAAATCTATTCACTCTTTTTGTAAATAGAATTCTTTTATTTTCCCACAACGCCTTCAGTTTCGTCATACACACTCGCTCGGGCACAACAATACCTCATTTACTTAGTATTTTGCATAACGAAATAGGTCTAGATTCGGCTCTCAGAATACAAAGACGTTCTTAAATACATGAATGTACTGCGTAGTATATTCATCGGCTTGTAGCGCCTCATATATTTTGAATACTACAGTGGTACGCTATACTCAGGAAGAATCTTATTTATGTATTCCAGCTTCCTACGTAATAATATATTGTGATTTAATTATGTAAGTCCGCAACTAGTCGGGATATCTTGTAAAAGTGTGTATGTGAGTTTAGCCGGTACATAATTAATTATTGTACCTACATACTAATAAAACATTATTTTAGTAGTAATAATAATAATATATTTGGACTATTCACACACGGGCGTCTGATTTCAAATTAAACATCAAGGATCCCTGTGTTATTATAACCAGAGGGCTGATAGATGTAATATACATATACATAATTATAATATGCTTATGTAGAAACTTTCATACAACCAGACACAATAAACATCACATCACAAATATTTATTCTGGTTGAGAATCGAACACACCTTCGAATGATTTAACTCGGTGGAACTATTTTCGAAGGAAAAGCATAAGCATAGCAAAGTAATGCAATAGCTTATATACCAGATTTCCGTAATCGAGTACTGAAAATTCTTAAGCTAGTTCAGGGCGAAGAAATGATCTCTAGATACTTAATAAAGTTAAGTCAGCATCCATAATTTTACTGAAGAAAGTCTTAAACTAAGTTAGTTACATGAACGTTTTCATATAATTTCTCTAGAACTTTGCTTAAAATAGTTGCTACATAATTTTCTTTTTCTCCATCCAATAGTATTTCTTTCATTATTGAATCGCCTCTTGACGATCGCTTAAATTACATTAAGCTTGTCTGTATTATAAATTTCAAAATCTTCGTAAGGAACATTCACTAGGAAACAATATTAATACAAACTTTTTGTGTAGATGTAGTACACAGATTATAACTCAAAAGTTAGTACATTATAATGTCAACATAATATTTATCAATATCATACATAGACAATTTTTTTTCTGCTCTTCATCGAAACTATCGGTATGACACGAGTGGAATAAAAAAATCATATATTTCTAATTCTGTAAAATTAGACCCAAAACATTGCTTTGTTATGTGCTGTTTCACTTCTTTCATTTTCTTTTTCTCTTCTATGTACTCTAATTACAGCTGTGCCTCAATATCGCACGACTGTAAGTCTAAATAAAACCAACACTGACAACTATTGCACGAAATGATAGGCCCAGCTAATGAGCTGTTCAACTGTTCGTGAGCTTTTAATTTAAAATTAATTTAGAACGACCTCGACTTACACGAACTACAAATAGAGTTTAAGTTTAAATGGTCAGATAAATAAAAATTTGTCGAAAAATGGAATATTGCTGCAAAAACTCATCATTATCCTTAGCAATATTTTTATCGGTCCTCTTACAAGGGAATCTTAGGCTGGAAAGGGTAAAATCCACAATCTGCCACACTGGCAAAGCGTGAGTCAGACTTCACACGCTTTGAACAACGTGATATTTATTTTAATTCGCATATTTAGTGTGCGTCAACATTACAATCTAGGATTAACATAGTGTGAAGCTGAATTCTAAAGGATTTGACTAATATTTCTTACAATGGGCAAGATTGTTCATTCTAAGTATGGGTTGGTATTTAAGCTATTTATAACTTTACGCAGGTATTTGAGATACACTCAGAAGGGTTATCTTAAGGTGCTTGAAGTACTGTTAATAGTAATAATAGTATACCAATTTTTGTTACCTCAACAACAATCTTAAGTACAAATCCAGATTTCAAGAACGCTAACGTAATGAACTTTTAATTAATTTTGCAAGTTTATGTCCAATTAAAGCTTTAGAATCATAATCTAGAATCTAATCGACGATCTCAAATGTAAATTCTGTTAAGTGGAAAATTTATACACCATAATAACAGTAGATGTAATGAAAATGCGGTTTTTAGCGTATTGTAAAATTTATCGCTAATGAGATTATCATAATGTTGCTAATGCTTTAGTTGGATATAGATTTGTTACGACACACGAGTATATAGAATATTGTATCTACGAAAAAGCAAAAAACCATAGTGGGATACAATTTAGACCTTCACTCCTCGGGGGACATATCAGCCTTTACAAATTGCATTAATTTTGTAAAGAAAACTGTCGTGAAAGAAATAAAAACTTTAAAGATCTCTATGACGACATGTTGTTCTCTATGACGTTAGACTGTGGTCAAATATCTGCCTGGTTGCAATGAATTAGTGCTTCAGAGTGTTGCTTTGAATCCTATTCCGAAAAAAGACACATATTAAGAGAGGAAAGGTTAAAGGATTGTTGCTGATGTTTACGTATTTTGCTAACAATAGAATAATGTAAAGGATGTTTAAAATATATTCCTCTTGCCAATTTGGATTTGCCAATATCAAATTTCAACTTGTCACATTCTAATTTCGACTGCACCAACAAACTTTAACAGGGAATTATTTATGTAGGTAACATCATGCCTGTAATACCCTACGAAGTAAGCGGCACAGTAGTGTAGT
>DWFO01002155.1:0-14248 GCA_018246595.1 Mimoniades nurscia nurscia | reverse complement strand
TCTAAATTAGAAAATTTTGTAGTGTTCGACCCGGGAATCGAACCCGGGACCTCCCGATCGACAGTCGCACTTGCAACAAACACGACCAACGAGGCAGTTGTACAATAATGTTTTAAATGATAATCACAAAAAAGATTTCTAATCAACTTTCTGACAGAAATTACTAATGGAGCGCGGTATACAACCATATACCTTGTTACCGCCATCTGAGTATCCCATAACTGATCAGGAGTACTATGGTCTCTACAGTCCTTATCCAAAGCTCGATTTGGAGATCTTCGACAATACTGATTTTGATTGCAGGTATTCTAATTAAAAATAATTTAATATTTTTAAGGATTTTTAAGGATTATTTGCTTAAGTTCTTATTTTGTTTCTGAAGTTTCTCATTCATGGAATATTTCCTGTTTGATGATTGGACTGAATCAAATGTTCTGTCACCTCCCGAAAACAAGCAGCTGAAAACAAGCATAATTACTGAATGCTGTAGCTAAGCGGATTCATACCTGATAACAAAAACATAGAGCTTCTTTCGGAGGTGTATAAAGCATGCTAAGACATTGGTTTCTTTAAACGTAGAAATAAAAAGTTCTTTCAAGCTAGGCTAGACATTGGTGAACCCACTGATATTGGGAAGTTTCTTAAGCTACGGTGACCACTTACCATCAAGTGTTCCGTCTGCCCGTTTGTCACGTCTTCTTATATTAAAATGCATATATTAACATGTTGGTTCTTAGGATTCCAGAAGAATGGTTATCCCTTGGCATGATCGAAGGTGAGCAATACCCTTGCCCAGGGATAGCTTTCATTCCGAGAGCAGAAGGGAAAGCGAACAAGGGAGGAAGAGACATGATACAAATGTTAAATAATATGTACGAGGTAGATATTTTAAACAACTTTGTATAATACTTCTGGTTGAAGAGCAGGACGTAATATACTTGTTGCATTTTCTAGTGGACCAACGTGGCTGCATTTAGCTTCGACAAGGCTACGGAAAAGTGGGAAGTGATGGCGTTGGATGGAACGAAACGCAAATTTAAGTAATATATAATTCAATTTTAAAATAATATTTCTAAAAATTACCTTTGGTCAGCAGTTTTATTCTGTTTTAGCATCCCTCGAATCAGGTTTATGTTCAAAGCAGACGATCCCGAGACGTTTGCTGAGCGGGTTAAATTTGCTATCGATTTGCGGAATGAAGTTGAAAATAATTTGAGGTTAGTTAAATGCATATTTTTCCATTTATTGACATGACGACCCTAACTGTTTATTTATCGAACGATATCAATTATGCCGGATAACTATTTTTTTTGAATCTTACAACATCTATGAACTTGTTAATCTGAGTGTATGACTACCTAACTTATAATAACAAATAGTATGTGATCATCGCAGGTTCTACTTGTACTTGGACTGTTTACTGCTGGATGGACTCCCGATAATGCCTCTGCACTACATGCCTGCGATATTAAAGATGGTGCGTATACATAGACAGGCGAAGGAACTAGACGAAGATCACTTGAAGGCTTTGAAGAATGAAGTTAGTAGTAAAAAATAATTTAATTTACATTACGAGCTAGTTGGATGTAAACGTAACTGGTGAAACTTGGGGGTGTTCTACACCCCTCTACCTATCTGTTTGAGGGTTACAGGCTGATGTTGCAATTCTTTTGGGACGTTGATGACTAACACCCTTAGATTTTCAAGTTTTCATAGTTTTTATGCATACTTTACCCATATGTGAAGAAACACTTTAATTAAAAATACTTTGGTCATCGTATATTTTCATTGTAGGCTGATTTGCAATATCGGAAGATGGAAGGAAAGATGAAGATAATTTATACAATACGAAAGTATCGCGATTTATACAATTTTATAAATGTACCGACAAAGGATTACGTACCACCTGTTCCTGACTATGGTAAGATTTGTAGATAAAATATTTACTTAATTGCCAAAAACATATTACGAACATTTTACGAGTAGGAAAGGGTTTATAATTAAATTAAATATGTTCAAGACTTGTCGACCATAAATATATACATATTTTAAAAAGTGACCACATAACTTATTTGATCCATCTCGGGTGGTGGAAGAATACATTTCTCCATACTACTCGTATATCGGAATATCTCTGCCTACCCTTTAAGGGATCTGGCGTGAAGAGATGTATTTAATATGTATGTATGTCTATATCGGCATACCAGTGTAGTCGGTAAGGCTCCTTTCATGCAGATCAAGTAATTTAATACTTACAATTCGGTCCTGGAGCATCGATTTCACCGGAAGAACTTTAACACGATTTGTTGAAATATACGTTTTTGTCTTTATGCTTAGGTCGATACCCCTGCGTGATGGTCGACTTCCCTGGAAGAGTAAAGTACAATCAATGGTATTCCCTGTATGTTCTTACGGAATCTGTTTCCTGCATACACTTGGTGGTTGAGGAGTGTCTTAAGGTATAGTATTTTTTATTTTCAAGTTATACTGTATTGTAAAGGTAATTTTCTTTATGTAATATTCCATTGATTGTAGGTGGAGTCCATGTTATTTTTTACATCGAACTACGGCAGGAACGCTAGTCTTGCTGAATTTGATGCAGCCCAACAACATTGTACCTCTATGGTGAGCTAATTTTTAGATAACTTTTTTGAACATTACTGTAACGTTGCGGGACTATAAAGTTTTCAATTTCTTTCAGATGCTAAAATACCTTAACATCACGTGGTTAAATGCTACTTCTCATGCGATAAGAATGTCTTTCAGAGACGTCGGTAAAGGGTAAGTATTGAGACTGGGATATTGCGTAACTCGTGATTTCGGTAAAACTGAAAAATCTAATAAATTATTATATTTGCTTGCAACGTTTATTGACAATGAAATGTATTCCTTTTTTTCTTCAATTCTTTTAATGACTAACTTTTGTTCAGTAAATTGACTTTATTACAGGTGGTTTAATATCTACGAAAAACATTGGAAATTTTTCGAAATTAGCAAGCTTTGTAGATTTATGCAACTTGTGAGATTTCGCATGCAGGTAAGACAATCAAGAATAAGCTTTACTTTGTAGAACACGTTAAATGAAGTATCAATTTCAGAGTCCTGGAATTTTTATATACAACAAAGCAATAACGGTCCGATTTAATTTATCTTCACTAAGCCAACAACACAATGTGTATTTGTCGTTAAAATTAACATTCAATTTAATTACATCGTAATAATTACTTCGAATGTTGATTTCATCATCGTCATTACCATCCTTGTATGGTGTATGTCCATATATTCAGCAGAGTGTTTCTCTGATGTGTAATAATTTTAATATTATAAAGTAATTAAAACACGGGCGATTTGTACGATGATCTTTATTGCATTGTGCATAACGAGCTGAGGCAAAATACAACCTCGTACAATGTCGGACAATATTGGACAATGTCAATGTAGGCGCCTGTAAAATCCTCAAATAATCAAACATAATGTAAAAAATTAACATTTGTTTTACTTAATTACTTCTAACGTTAATTTTAATAATTTTTTATTACCAGTCTGAGCCTTGTGAATGTAAAAGTTTACTTTGACTACAGTTTTTATCGTATTTTATGTCCTGATATTTCAATGTCCAGTACGCTATTCGCTACTGCATCGAACAGTCGATGGCAATGTTCGTGAACATGTGCGAGACGCCTTGCCTCTGCACCTATTGCTGCGAGGAACCCTTCGAGTGGGACCCTTCGGATCTAATAAACTCACCTTTCCGCTCCACCACCACCCTCTTCTACTTTCACCTGATGATGAGCAACGGCGGGCCGTATTACACCACGCCGCCGGAGCAGTTTGAGGTATGTCATTAGAATCGTTGCTGATATTATAATAACAGTATATTGTAATTTAGTATGAATAAAATCATGTGGTGAAAAATAATACATTTTTAACATAATATAATAATTATAATTTAAACAAATATAAAACAAATCATTAAGTATAATTTATTATATTTAAAAATGTACAGTCAGTATAAAACGAATTTTAATTCGTTTCTTACGAAAATAATTTTGTAAGAATGTTACGTTTACTATTGTATAAATAAACAGCTAAAAATACGACTCTGCTAATCTTCCAGATTGTAATTCAGAAGTTGTTTCGTGAGATGCTCTATCGATGCCACTCCATTCCTCAAGTACACCCTATGATCATGACTCGTCTAGTTTTCGATAAGGAGTTGTTTTTAACTTCTATAGGTGAAAAGACTATTCATCTATTTTTTACATATTTTAAGGATAATTATTATAAACTCATGCCAAGTGGGGAAGGGGGGGAGGGCAGAACACACCGAGTGCCTAATACCTCCATCCGTACAGATCTTCCGTGCTTTTTATACATATATTTATCACTTCACATACGTACGTCATATTCCGAGATTTCTGGCATCCTCCAACAGCGAGTATCTGACCTATAATGAGTGTATGGCAATAGGCTCACCCCCTATTCCATGACGGGACACGTAACATAAGTGGTGAGTCGTGGGAGTGTACTACACTTCTCTGGAGACTTTTGAGGAAATGCAGGAGTAAAGTTGTTTTATTTATATGTTGGAAAATAAAAATTTCAAAAATTTGAAAATTTCTTTTCTAGGTTTAATGGAACCAAATGTTGTAGAGTTCAGGGACAGGTTACTAAAAGCTTACAGGAAGTCTATAATACCGCTGATTGCGTACATGCACCAGTACGAGTGTTACAGGGATATTTATATGTTGGACATTGAGGAGTACGTCGAGTGAGTTCCCGAGTGTTGATGATAATAATAACGTTAAAAATGTTGATACTAATAAAAGCAATGCCACTGAAATTAATTCAATTGACATAATCAACGTAGCAAGTATATAATAATGAATCGATGAAGATTGTTTATTGATATATTATATTGCCCAAGAGAAAAAGTTTTAAACCAAGTTACCTTTTTTTTAGAAATTTTCGCCAAGAGAAGCATTCGGCTTCGGAAACTCGGGAGGAAGTTCAGATGCATTACGACGAGAAACAAGATTTAATATGGCGTTTGCCACAATATATCAATATTGGACCATTTGCCATCAATGTTGACAGTTTGAAGGTTTGATATTGATTGATATAATCCAATAGAATAAATATTACTAATATTACGTATATTTCATAGTTCCATAATACATATTACTTAACTAAGAATTATAGGTCTTAGCACAAATGGTTACGTACTTTAAGATCTGCAGTCTTTGAGATGGTATTGTGTTTGTAAATTATAGATTCGATCATCAACAAATTCAAAATAAAAAATAAAAAATACTTTATTATCCATCAATTTTCATGGTTACATGTAGTGGGATCTCTCCCGGTAAGTTTATATAAACCTGTATTGGGAGACTCCCCTCTTCCTCATGTGTGGTGTTTATGTGTAATTGTAGGATTTTAAGATAAGGTAAAAGAAATGATCACATAAGACAGCGTTAAGAAATATAAATATGCTATCTAAAATTTTTAACATAATTAACGTAATCTTGCTATTCATTTTATTCATGAACCGTACAAAGGAACAAAAACACAATCCAACAGGAGCTGCCAAACATATGAAAGTAAATTGACAAAATTTCGAGATGACCCGTCCCTCAACAGCAATATCTAGACGGGAAATAAAACCGTCAATATCCTCGCAATAACGCAAAAACTCCAAACAATAGACATTAATAAGAGGGAATAACGTTAGGCGTGGACCGTCGGAGCCGGCGATGCGCTTATTAAAACATTTCACCAGCGCAATATCTGATGATAGCGCGCGACGTGCACAATATGTGCCCCGCAAACTCCGTCCGCATGTGACGACCTGTGGGAATCGCGGCCGAGAAAACTTCATTAACTCCAACGACTCCCATCCCCCCAAACCCGACCCACCCCATCGGTGACGGACCGGGGACGGCCGTCCGCTTATTACGTCTCGAACGTGCCGCGAAAATCGAAGAAATGTGACGTAAATACGTGAAGCGCTCGAAAGAATCGTCCCGCTGATTGGCCCGGCTTTGTGCTCGACTGACCGTTAATCCGATCTGTATCTGAGGGGGCCCATTTTTCGGATTATTATTGAAGCTATCGCTTTTATTGTATAGGTCTCGATTGCATCGCTATCGTGTTTTGGCGGTCGTCGCGCTCATAATCGCGGGGATTACGCTAATGGCAGACATGAAGCGAATAAATAGGTATCATTGGATTTACCAAAGACGAATGAAGCTCATACGATAGGATCAGTACCAGATTGTAATCTATTTTTAGTTTCCCTTAACTCTTTTGGAAATATACCAATTTTTTTGCACTTCGATATCTCTTGTGGAGGAACACCATCATATCGTTGATACCTTATTACTGTTTATCCTTTATTGCATTTCTCCGTGGGGTTTAACATCATTTGCAATCTAAATAAACCTTTTTTTCCCAATGTTATCTCGGTCCTTGTACGGCGACAACTATCTTCCTATCAAATCACACTTCCATTTCAAACTATGCGATCCTGAATTCTTTATTTGCATCACTTTCATTACTGTAATCACAATATTTTACGAATTATTATATCACATAGATGTATCCAAGCTTTCATCGTAAGTTTATAATTATGGTCGATAATATCATTACTTTTATATGATTGCTTGAAGTATGTATGAAACTCAATCGTCTATTAAAAGTTTAAACTTTGTCACTTTGTCCTACCTATTAATAATAGTATCATCTTTAACTAAATGTAATAAACTCTCGATTTGAAAATTATGGCATTATTTAACCATAAAGTAAATTAATTGAGCTCCCGATAGTTTTAAAATAAAATAAAAGACATTTTATTACTAATTCAATACACATAGTTTATCTTTAACCATGCCTTAAATATGTATAACGTTTAATATTTCAGTGGTATGCCACCGCTGGTTTTTTCGGAAACACTCGGTTTCTCGGAAACGTCGCGACCACACACGACACCTTGTCTCTTGTTGACGTATGGACGGTTTAATAACCTCCCACGTTCTCTGACGTTTCCAGTTGATGGACAGTGACCATTGATTTATAAGTAAGTAATTGGTGTTGGAAAATGTCGACTTTTGTCTCGATATTTCTAAAGCTGTTCGTTCGATTAAGAAAACCTCGTTATTGGTTCGGGAGACGCAAAAACGAGGTTTTTAAATAAAGATTAGTGGACGTAAACGTTGATAGACACAATTCACGGTGGTCTGACAGCAGTGGGCGATGCCAAGACGTTTCGGAAACGTGATTTTGGAAAAGTGACTAGTAATTGCCGTGACTTTTTTTCAAATAATATTTCAAACGTAACCGTTGAGATCAAAAAATTTATCTAGAAAGTATTACCAGTGAAAGCATAATTTACGCAACTACTGTTGCGAGTAAAACAACAAGAATTAAATCACCAACAGAATTTTGAAAGAATAGTGACGAAGACAAATGGTCGTAAAGATCTACACGAACGAAGACTAGTAAAAGCGCAACGACACGACAGTCACGCGAACAGACAAATATGACACGTCTTAGTGTGTCATTTGGCCCGAATTTCAACAAACTTATATTTGTCGGCAGCATGACTGACAGTGTGGCGTTGAAAGCGGGAATCGACGAGACTGAGCGACTCAATATTGTTGTTGCAGACGCGATCTGTCAGCCAGGATGAGTGACGGATGTAATATTTTTAGAGTGAAATCTATGGTAAATATATGATTATGTACCGGAAAATGGTAATGATAAACCACATTATAATGTGACTATCAAAAGAACATGTTTCTAGCTTGGTCTTGAATTTATTGGAAAATATAATTAAGATTCTGCTAAACACTGAAATATGACAACTAAATTTGATGGAGACATGCAATATGATATTTAATAAGCTGCTTTACTACGGTTTTCATAGCATGTATAATTTGTATTAATATAAAATGTTTTGTCAACTTTTATATACACAGTTAATTTATGTACCGGCTTAATTCGTTTTCTTCATAAGTCGATTGCAACGCAATGGTAATGAACACTGTCTTTAAGGTCAACATAAAGCATTGTATTAGTATTCAATACCTGAGGTCTTCGTAAATTTATTAGACACATTTCTTCCAAATTCGTTTTCAATGCACATTACTTTGTTGTCTAAACATTTAACGTTGTCATATATAAACTGTAAGAGAACGAGACCGGCTACAAAATTGTCTACCGAAGAGCGGGTGAAATGAACTCATCCGTTGGTATTTGCTCCGAGAAATAAACCATTGAGCTTAAGCTCCACGTCGACTGTTTCTTTTTCCAGCGGCGGCCAAGCCCGCTGTCAATCACACGTCAGCGAGTGGATTTCTGTCCGTCTGTCTGTCCAAGATGCGTAACCCGACTCTGAGAATCCACTTAATCTTTATTGACATCGCTTCGCACCACCATTTCGCTCACTAGCGTCCAGACGAATGTATGGCTTAACTCGACGGGATAAAGAACTCGTAGATGCATTTGTAAGTTGGCCAGTGTACTGACGGTGCGTTCATTAGTAGTCCGTTTTTCTTTTTAAGCGGACAATGTCTGTTAGTTTGATTTTTATAGATGGATTTTTCACGTGCGTTTTCGTTTTGTATTCGACAAATGGATTCATACAAGATCCTCCAATCAGGTGTGTCGTTTAATTGAGACTTAAGCCGTCCTCGTTGGGAGACAATAAAATGTTAAACACTTTCAAACAAATCGTGTGGGCATTTGATCTTTTTTATAAGCCATTGTTCCATGGTTCTTTACTTATCTTATGTCGCAAAAGGTATAATAATAGAAAATATTATTAAGCTCCCAAGCGATTAGTAACGTCTGCTAAATACATATGTAAATTTTATACTATACATATATTGCAAAAAATTTATGTTTGTTTGTAGAACCAATTGACTGCCTCAATTAAGGTACATGCTATAGCAACGAATTAATGCTAACAAGTGCACACAACATTGTGCACACATACAAAAGTAAATTCAACAATATATTAATATTCACCTAACATACGTAACATCACGCCTGTGATTCCTTAAGAAGTAGGCAGAGGATTGTGGTACACTCCCTCATTTCACCAGTTTATATACCACCATGGAATAGGGGATGAACTATAACCCTACATTTAAAAATGTAAATGTAAATTGAATATTTAAACGAGTTTTATTTAAACGTCACATCTAAGTGAAGCGTTACTTCCAGACACAGTGAACTTGGGACGTATGACACAGCAATCGTTTAAAAACACCGTTGGTACCATTAACAATGCTCCAGAGGCGTCCACGTCACACGACACACGTCCACCTGACGTCCCGGCCGAACCACGAAAATAAACAGAGGAATCGTGAGCGCGCATCGACCTTACATTTCAACAGCTCATTGTCGAGCAAACACGAGATTTTTCTCATTTCTCACAAGACTAATATGGATACGCCGTGTTCCCAATTAATCTGAAAATTTATTTTTATTTCTCTTTACTGTGTTTTTTCGAAATTTTCTCACTTTGAATGGTCTCAATGTGCTGAAGTTCCCGGATAACAGTACATTTGTTAACGCGTTGTGTCCGCGTATCATAAGCGTCGCTTAACCCGATCAAAGGGACGTATTTATGGTTGTACCGAAAAAAATATGTATTAGCGTTTCTTGACAAATAAACCTTGTTTAAAGGCTGCTAATTGTTAATAATGTAGATACTGGTATTAAATTCTCAGAAAGTTTGAGAAAAACCCAATAAATAACTCGAAAAAAATACAAATGAATCGAAAATATATTTGTCAAATAAATGACAATAAAAGGTAAAATCAACATTGAAACCAATAACCATTTTTCAAAACACACTGAAAGCTCCGTTTTCATAAATAATTACAAAGCCAAACTATATATTTAGTTAAAACATTTTTCATACACATTTCACACACAATTCATGTATAAATTATAAACACTTTCATTTTCAAAACCACTTCCACACTAATGTAGCAGCTGGACAAGTTTTTGCTTCAAGTTTAAACATATCAAGAGCATTGATGGATGGATGTTTGTTCAGAGGCATTAGTGGTCCTACCTGCGTTATGCCTTTATTGATATTAAGACGTAGCTCGCTACGTAATTATAATATTGTCGGTCTGTACGCACTTAGGGCGAATACACACTACATCCCAATTAATTATTACTATTATAATTCGTTGCAAGTAGTGTCTAGATTATTATGACTGACTGACGGGCTCGTTAGGCATAAGCATGAGAGATTCCTTCTTATTTCTAAAAGGTAAGAATACATCTATAACTGCTTGTAAAACGAAGTCAGATATTTAAACATATATTAAATATTGTTGTCTGCCTCGTTGGTCGTGATCGTTGCCAGCGCTGTCGATTGATAGGTCCTGAGTTATAATCTCGGATCAGGAACTATTAGATTTTCTAACTAAGATTTTCTAGTAGTGCCCCAGAGTCTAGAAATGAGCACTGTGTAGGGCAATAAACTCACCACTTATTCCATAGTGGGTCGTAAACGTAACTGGTGTAACGTGGGAGTGTACTACACTCTCCCTACCTCTTTGGTCATTACAGGCGTGAAGTTAGGAACGTATAATAGTCAATCAAATGATTTAAATAAACCACCGAATCATTTTATATGCATATGTTAACCAAGCACCTGCTTTCTAAAGTCTAGTTGCATCAAGATTCAAAATTGCACTATCGATGCATTACCAAGTTAATGGCGTGTCCAAACACAACACATACTTAATTACGTATCAAAATAAATGTATTTATAATAATAAATAACACTTTACCCGAGATCAAAAGACAAGTTTGTTGCGTTTATTAGTAAGTGTGTAATCCCCCTAACGGCTGACAGATATCACACGACCTACTGTTCACTTGACCCGGAGGTGTCGGAATGTGAATTGATCCATTGTGTGATGGATGCGTGTGATGAGAGGAGTGAATTTACTGGTCCTCTGTGATGGCTCCATTGATTTACACTTTTATGGCCTGTGGTTTCCGCTGTTTGAAACCGACGGCACCACTTTATAATATGTATTTCAAAAACGTACAATTTATGTATTATTGAGATGGTAATTAAAACTTAATGTTCTTTTCCTTGAAAAGGAGTGGATTTATTTTCGAAAGTTAAATATCGCTATACCTATGTTCCTGATGACTATACCCTGATGCAATAAAATTAAAATTCCCCGCTCTGCAACCAATGAATCGATCTTCACACCAATTTAATTGATTACGTCACTCGTCTACAGGTTTCCCCAAAACAGTGCACGTGACTGGAATAGTGTAATCACATCAATCTGATTAGGATTTACTTTTACAAAAACATTTTCGCTAAGCAATTAAGTTTTGGTTAACGATATTACAAAAGCGATTATTGTCGCAATTAAAAACAGTCAAATTAAAATGCGAACGCGAAAGTATATGCAACTATATTTTTATAGCAAGCTCCACTAACAATACCGGCCGTTAATCAATCAATCAACCGACAAACCGATTTAATTGATTGCGTCACTCGATTACGGGTTACTACAAAACAGCGGTCGTGACCGGAATCTCGCTCTGTACAGATAGTTTGTGGTATTGGATCTTGTTTAATAGAATTAGTATTTCAAATAGTAACCTTTAACATACTTGTGGATAATTAAACTGCTACTAAATATTAAACAATGATTTAGTTTAATATTTTCAACCAATTGAAAAATCTCCGTTTTTTCTAATTCAGTACAAAATATAGAGCTAAGAATTTAGCAATAACAATACCACTGTCATTAAATGAGAATAAAAACTATTTTAACTTGCCATCACGCCTGTATCTCATCGATGAGGTAGACAGGAGCGTAGCGCACAATCACGTTACACCAGTTACGTTTTGCGTCGCACAATGGAATAGGTGATGAGTCTATTGCCGTACACCATGTGCAAATCCAGAATGAGATATTTTAATACATGGAGGCCATGTTACAATACGGCAGATTTATGTGATACGTATGCATCATATAAATCAGCGAAAGATTTAATTTCATATGAATCATTCTGCTGATTTGATTGCACGTTTCAAGCGAACATCAAAGGGATCAACTCGGTGTGCATGTCGTAAAATGCAGTGAAGGATGCAATAAGTGCAACAAATCCGTCAAGTTTGATCGCGCATCATATCCCTGCATGCGCCTCTGTTATTTGTTGGCCTTTGTTTCGTACCTCGCCTTATAAACTTGATATGACTCATAATTATAGGGTTGTCGCACAATGAAACAGTAACTTTTTGTTCTGTGCCGCAATTTTATGCCTGAATCCCTTCACGCAGAACTTGCAGATATAAGGTTTATTCTTATGTACATAACTCGCTTATTTCTGTCATGTGCCAGCTGTTTTGTTCAGTATGATTTGTTAAAAATTATATGCAAGAAACAAAACATTTCCGATCCCAACTCATTTCCTCTCAACATTTAATAGATGATCCTATGAGTGAGGTTATACTCGTAACTTCAATAACAAAAAACGGTAACTCATAGATATTCAAAATATAAGAGCCACGAACCTATTAAAATAGCTTTTATGTGCTTTCTAATTTTATCAATTCCCCTGTACAATAACGCAAATACGAATAACTTGCGAGCTAGCAACCCTAAAGCATCAATCAGGCAGAACGCACGCTCGGGGCGCGGGTTCGTTCGCGCTTTGAGCAGATCCGCAGATACGCGTGTTGCGGTTATGCCGATTATCGTAACGCTCTCTACACTTTCTTTACAACAGTACATTGCGATATACGATATTACTCTTAATAGTAAATAGTAGGGTACACTATCTAGTCTACTCTACTATTTACTACCGATACTGTGCATTTACACTAAGTTACGTAAACGTGAACATTACTTAGTTATAATAAATTGTAAACATATTAACTACTGTGCACCCGACCTCGCTTCCTAACAGCAGAAGTGTTACATTGTATTTATCAAAATTAATACAATCATCGTTCAAACAGCCAGCCAAAGCCGGCGTCTCGTCACTCCGCTCCCAAACTAATTACGTCAGATTGTCAATCAACCATTGATTGAATCAAAGGGGTCGGGGTTCATTGTCGGTCGTTCACCACTCATTTGTTGAGCTATTAGTTGGCGCGCGCCTGTGCCTAGCCGTGACAGGCGTGTTTATTTAATGTTCACTGCGAACAACTCGCGCCTATGGCTAAAACAATGGATAATATCATCGAATCTTTCACCATGCCACTACACGAGTGTCCTCGTTGGCCAACGTTAGTCGAGGGCGGGATGTCGAACTTGTAGTTTTGTTCACGATTTTTCCATCCGTTACATACAGTAAATGCTATTAATCTTAAAAAAGTTCATACGTTTGGAAATATTTTCAAATATATTCATGATAGAGTAACATTTTTATAAAGCCAGCGTAAATGGTACAGCCAGAAGTGGCTCACTTTGACCTATGTATTTGATTCAAGTCGAAGACATCTTAAGCGAAGACCAGATAATATCATCTTTAATAACCGAGACGAAAGAAGCTTGCCAGGACCGTATACGGTGGTAGTAAGTTTCTACCTATCCCCATTTGAAATAAGCGAGACAATACGTATTTTTCACTTGTGACATCAAGCCACGTAGATTCATAAACGTGTGCTCTGTATAACCATACTTCATTTCAAACAGTACTCAAAGACAGAATCTATAACTGCGCTCTAACCGTGTTACGAGTTAGAATATAATTTTATATTACTACTGCAGCATAATATCAGCTAGCCGTCCGTCTGTCCACGTTACTGTTGTGACGTTGGTTGACTTCCTGACGTCTAGCGCAGGTGATGTAATTGAGCTGCGACATTGGTGGCGAAAGGCGCGGTTATTTTATTTTTATTTTTCAAACATATCAATCACCGCAACCTGATAATTACTGTTACTAAATTATAAATTACACAAAATATAATACAAAAATATGGATACAAATATTGCAATTGCATTGTTGCTAAAATAACACATCTCAATGTTACCTGCTATTCGATTATTAATTAATTTCAGTTACTCACTTACCTATGTTAAAATATACATTAAAATAAGAATTACATGAAATTCCTGTACTACTTACGCCATCAAGCGACATAAATATGTACTAACTGTAATAAGTACCTATACCATAGACAAAAGGAATAAGAAATTTGTCCATTCCAATCAGAATGTTTTTATAAACTTCAACTATAACATAATTA
>DWFO01002154.1:0-14249 GCA_018246595.1 Mimoniades nurscia nurscia | reverse complement strand
GTCTACAGAAGTAGTAAAGAAGTCCCTGTGTCCCAGCCACCCAAGGCGGCAGTAGTCACACCGTGGGGTTTTAGCTGGTTGGAGTCCGGCATAACCAACTGCGTCTCCCCGTGGCGCAGTGGTATCCATGACGGATTTCCCCACGATTAAAAAAAACATTCTAACATAAGAAACCCAGTATGTAAATAATAAAAGAAAATTAATTAATATGCAGGTACATCCGTTTTCTCGAAATGTCGCACTCCTATACAGTTACGTTCAGTCGCGTCCGTTCCTATTTTTAAAATTTCCTATTATGGTAGGCAGGGTGATGAACGGAGCTATTAAATGTAACACTTAAATGAGATAAGTAATGCATTGTTACAGATTCTATACAAACCGCTAATGATTTTCACATTTTGTATAGTTCAGAGTTTGCCGTGGGCGTTCATGTTGTGTGTCAGTAAGTAATCTAACATGTTTGTATACACTTAACTGCCTCTTGAGTAGTTGTATTACTTTAGTAGTTGTTAGCGCGATTGTTAGCAAGAGGTTTTTGATCATATCCTCGGGTCGGTCGAAATATTATTGGATGTTCTAAATTGAAATTCACATTACTAGAATGGGGTCTGGATTTGTGTCCGGAATATGACAATAGCCTCACTCCTTACTCCATGGGACGTATAAAATAAGCAGTGAAAATTAGAAGCACTACACTCCTCTGCTTACGCATTAAGGGGAAATACAAGTGTGTAATTGTATGTAGTTGACATTGGTATGATCATATCTGATGCGCCAGTAACGCATACTTAAACTTAAGCAATATGTAATAGTCGATATTGGATGTGTATCCCGTTATAGCAAACTCTGCAAGCGTTTCGTACAAATGTGTGTAGGCTACAAAGTATTTATTAGTAATCGAATAATCATCGTCATCATCAAGAATCTTCGGTTCCGGGTTATTGTTAGACATAGGCCTCTCCAATGCCCGCGATTGAGTTCCACATTCAGCTCTTCGTACCTGACTACTGCCAGCTACTTTCTAAAAGAAACTACATCTAGCTAGAAAGCGCCCTACAAATTACAATACAAAATATGTATATGTACCTATGTCTTATATTCCCTATAAATTCCATAGCAGATTTAATCGACTAAAATATTAAACTTGTAAAAGAATCTGACTCCTTTATGTACGCTTAATGGCCATAAAATTAAAGCATTCCATAGAAAATCCTATTTCATTTCAGTTGGGCAATTGGACATTTTAATTTACAACTTTGAAAATATGAAAGAGCTCGTTAAAGCTGAGAAGTCCGAAACGAAGTGCGATGAAAATGAGGCGTTTAATAGTTTTTTTAAAAGGTGTCTCCGCCATCACTTCGCTATAAACAGGTAAACAACATTATTAAGCTCAAATTCATGTACGAAGACATTTGTTAAACGCGCTTTACGTAAGATAATTTTATTTGAATATTTCTTTTTTATATTCATGTGAACAAGCAACGCCTAACACTAATCTAATATTGCTTAGATTAGGCAGGCATCTTGACGAAGACCTAAGAATATTTTTATCCTACAACATGCGCTATTGAAATAAATATTATCTTAAAGCTGCTAAGCTGTTTTATATTTTCGTATTTATGTTGTAGCAATTAAATGAAATATTTTCATGTAAACTTTTATGACGATAAATATATTGGATAATTTATCTTTTTATTATAAATATGTACTAACAAAACTGTTGTTTCATTTTTTTTTATTTCTTTTTAATTTCATTTTTACAGACTCGTAAATACTGTTCAAGATGTTTTTAGTGGAGAGTTTTTCGTCACACTGGCTTTTAGTGCTTGCATTATTGGCACAACCGCCGTCCAAATATTTTCAGTAGGTTCATACGATTTCTTATAATATTATTTCTTCATATTTACCTACACATTATTTTTTAATTTAAATTCTTAACTTTGGATAAAAAAAGTATCAGTGAAGTGAGTATATTTTTTCGGTTTTTTCATTTAAAGGTTGCCTTTCTTACTTTTTCGCACTTCGCTGGTTTTTTTACAGGAATATAATTTTTCTCGCCAAAATTAAATTTTCACGTTTTTTACAGATAGACGCGCCGCTTGACCATATCGTGGTGCTGGCATGGGTTTTGCCTTTCTTTTTCATTATGATATTAATGCTCTTAATCGATTGTCATCTCAGCAATCACATAACAGTTAAGGTTAGTTGAGTTAATATTAAAACCTATGCTCCCATGGACAACCTCGTTGTCAAGAGCAAGAGTAAATGAATGAAAAATAATAATTGACTTTGAAAATTTTCGACTTTAACAACAATTACGGGGCTAATCGTGATTACTTCATGTATGTCGCAATTGACTGCTGCCGAAATATTTATAGTCTAATTTCTGTCACATTGCACTTACCTCTTAGTAATACCTGCTGAATATTCATTGCTCGTCCTGAAGAGAAATCGTTGCTTATTGTAATTAAATTAATTCCATTTATAATAACTTGGGGATTACATCTTGTGTCAGTGCGTTCGGCATTCACCCCCTGTTCTACAGTGAGACATAAACATAACTGGTGAACGTGGCATTGTACTACACTGCTCTGCCTATCGCGTCGGGGATTACAGGCGTGATGTCACGTTTTTCACGTGTATATCATTGGACAAAAAAATGTAGAAATGTCTTAATACTGCATCGTACCTATACCTTGTATACGTAATGTATACGCGTAAGTTTCATTTACACAGCGCATAAATGGATTAACATTTTTATAAAAAAAAACATACACACACATCGTCTATTCAAGCTTATATAAGAAATGTCAAGGCCTTTGAGCTGACACGATTCGCTTTGCATTCAAATGAAATTGGGAAGACATGCCGCTGATATGGACGTGACTCTAATAGGTAATTAGAAAATGTCGTGCGCCGCGTAACTTCATTCATGTCACGTGTATTTTACAGAGTGGTCATATATCAACTGCTGCATACAACTGTCCTTGGGTGAACTTATCGTCGGAACTGAAAAAGAACGTCCTGATTTTCATTGCTGAAACGCAGCAGCCGCTAGTGATTAAGACCGGAAGCAACCTGGTGCCTGTGTCTTTGGATACATTCACAAAGGTATATAGCTTTTTGTTGTGTTATGATGGAAACGAGGATATAGATCTTAATCTGATTTATCCTTTATACTATTTTTATTTATTTATTTATTACTTTTGTGAAAATATAAAAAACTTTGTACAACGTTCTGCTTATTCCTATAAGAAATCTCTTACCGCAGATCCAAAAATGGTAAGAAAATTTCATGGCAAATTTGGCGAACATATATATATTTCATATAACATTATATTTATAATACTTAAGTATAAATACATATGAATACATATCTATGTATATATATATATATATATTTAATATTGATATAATACACTGTTCGCGCCAATATTGCTAATTAATTTCCTACTCACATATTTTACGATATTTCCTCGCTCTCACTTCGTACTGCACCGCCGGTTTCGTACGTATGTATTTTCGAGACAGTTCCGATAAATCATCCGTCGCCGCTGGTGGTTGAGCTCATACGCTCCCGCCACGTGGAAACTGCTTGATTCCACGTGGAGTCGTCGTCTGGACGTCTCTGCCACAACGCACTCATATTCTCCCGCTGACGCTCCGTACAGCGTTCATACCTAACCGCACAATACAGTCCACTTGTAAAGAAGACCGCAAGAAGACTTCTAAAACACTAGAAAAAGTACTGCCATCAAACCTGGAGTTACGCGGCGTGAACACCCGGTTGAGGTAATAGTGGCGTATCAACGTGGTGCAGTGCCCCTTCAAATCCAGGTCAGGCTTATCCTATTTCTTTCCTTATGCAACTTATGGATTACCGCTTCTTGGATTAGCGTGCGGCTATACTGCTTAGCTTCTGCGTTCAAATACACTGTAAATAATACACTCTACTACCATATGGATGAAATATAATAATATAATCCAGTACTGCGACAGGGATATTTAATACTCTGTCTATTCTTTTGATCAGCGGGTGAGTGTCATTGACGAATATTTATACTAAATATTAGTTTTTGCAAGTGTATACACCTAGAAAAAACCGAATATCCTGACAAATAAAATCTTCGTTTTCTTTAAAGCAATAGGATTATTATAATATGGTGATCTCCTAACAAGGGGTACGAGCACAAACAGCCTTCACCGGGCTGCCGCCCCAAGTCTCCGGACTCAAGCCCTCATAGCCAAATAAAAAAATCCGTCTTCATTTGTTTTTATGGTTTAAGACTAAGTCGGTACGTCGAATGCCCCCTACTGCATGTAATGTTAAATTATACACATGACTAAAAATTCTTATAAATGCTTAAAAATTCTTCATAGTTTTTCGCTATTATTTCCGTAAATTTGGTGACCTTCGGGGTCCTCAATTATTCGGATGAGATATTCAGAAATCGATTTAGGACACCCTTAAAACGAGGATCGAGGAGAAGGGCGCCTTACTGGAAATATGATTTTTCGTTTATGACATCGGAGAAATACTAAATGGAATTCTTTACACTTTTAATAATTTCACGAGCTGGTATCAAAATGGGATTGATCTGTGACGTTTTGTTTGCGTATTAAAGGTAAGATGTAAGATGGTACAAGATGCGTAACGATCGCATATTAAATGTATTAATAAAATTTCTTTATAATATTCAAATTGTCATCCATTAAATTTTATAGTCGACTGGCTCGTTGGCCGTGTTGGTTCCAAATGCGACTGCCGAACGGTAGGTCCTGGGTTTGGTTCCCGGGTCGAGCACTACTAAATTTTCTAATTGAGATTTTCTAGTAGTAGTTCGGAGTCTGGATATGTGCCCGGTGTATGGCAATAGGCTCACCACCTATTCCATAGTGGGACGTAAACGTAACTGATGAAACATGGGAGTGTTCTACATTCCTCTGCCTACCTCTTTGGGGATGAGAGGTGTCATGTTACGTAGTAAATTTTATAACATAACGTCACGCCTATTTTTCTCCAAAGTTGTAGGCAGAGAAGTATACGAGACGAAGATTAAGTCCCTCCATGTATTAGGAAATGAGTTTATTTTTATATAACGTAAGTTCAGATTCCATGGTATTTCTAGGATTTCACGTTAGAGGAACCACACAGCACTTTGCTAGTCTCGAAAATCTATTGGAGGATTTCTAGATTAGCAGGCGAGCCGGTAACTACTCGACTGACGGGGCAGTCGGCAGTCGACAAACTTTTATATTTTATCTGATTTTAAAAGCTCGCTGACCAATTATTACATTTGAAATAACTTATTACACTGGTTGAATTTCACATTGTGCCTTACGTTTGAAGAAAATAGACATTCTCAAAAAGGAACCACAAAAAATGACGTTACGGCATTACGTTTAAAGAACATAGACATTCTCAAAAAGGAACCACAAAAAATGAGGCAATCACAAATTACGTAACACCTCTTCAAACTTAAGCAGATATTTAATTATGATGTAACTTGAAATAATATGATTTACAATAAACCAAGTTTACGACAGAATAACCCACACCCAATTTCACGATAGCTAACGAAACAAGCGCGAGTAACATTTTAAAAGCACGGTTTACCGCCTCAGTCATCAGGCTTAAGTAACACTTAAAGATTAACCTAAGAGCTCCTTGGGTAGCATTAATACCAGGTAATAATGACTGTGCTAACTAATGCTCACGACTTTTATGATTCTTTTCGTTGTAAAGGTAAAATCCGTGAGTAGCGAGTTTATTATGTTATATACATTCATATACTAATATGTATGTACATATTTTAACACGAAATTGAATATGCCGAAAGTACATAATATGTACGAGTATAATATGCGTTGATACAAAGGTGCCGTTTTAGACTATGTTGTAAAACTATACCCTCTTGAAAGAAATGAAAATATTAATAGGGCTGAATTATTAATAGCCGATTATTCGACAGCAGCCTAGTGGTATTTGAATAAAGCTTATTTTATTTGACATTTACCGTAACCTCCGCAACCTTCCGTGACCTACAAATCGTATAAGACAGCGGTTGAAAAATACCCGTTATTATTGAACTGAATATTAATTAATCGAATCCGTATAAACGAAATCGATCAGTTCCAGGAGACTTACATAACCAAAACATTTTCTTCACGGCCGTAACTTCGAATCGGGCCCGAAGGGAGTTGCCCCACTTTCTTTAGTATAATCCTGCCAATTTAGATGAGTCATAATTAATATATGAACTGCTTATTAGCAACTTTGGTTCAATGAGTAAAGGAAGTCATTGTTTCATGGCAAACTATAATCGTTTCCAATATGATTTCTTTTGAAAATATAAATATCTATGCTTTGCGTTATACTTAGTAGTTCGTAATAAGCTGATGTTAATGATGAACAAACTTGTTCGTAAGAGCGGTAGACTTTTTTTGTCTCTTTATATCGTTCCACAGTTAAAACACAAGTCTTCTCAGAATGAGAAGATTAGGGCCGTTGTTTTACAATGCTGACCAAGTGCACGTTGGCAGACGCCTTAGAGAACAATTTCTTTATACGCTCTAAGGTATGCAGGTTGCTTAGAGTGTTTAGAGTGATGATTAATCTTAAAAAGCATATTTTTCATAAATAGACGCGTACCGTATTGAGACCAAGACCGTATTGAGAGGTTGAATTTCAAACCAGTGATTATTTAAGCATTAGACTATTATTTGTATTTAAATTTTTTTTGATATTAATAAGATACGGGTGGTTTATATTTGGTTCATTTTGTCCTGGCTAAGTTTTATATGTTTCCTCGCATGTTTTTTATAAAATGATAAATTACGTCCAGCCGAAGCGGAGTCGTACCGCTCAATACTGAAACTTTGACAGAAAAAGACAAACTATTTTATTAAAACTTTCGTTAACAGAAAAAGATAAACTATTATATTAACAGTGTTAACGGCCACCTTTCTAACATAGTGATATGTTAGAAAGGTTTGTTTTGTGAAACAAGTGCGGGGTGGCGCGGTACTGCATGCGATACTACAGGTCGTGATAATGTAAAAAAATATTAAAATTATAAATAGAAGTAGAAAAACTTTAATTTCGTCCACGCAACAAACAAACATGGAACAACAACTAACAATTACAACAAGACAAAGTAACACATTACCAAGTAAATCTAGAGCACCACGTCCGCTAATTTTCAGTGGTATCCACTGTTCGTTCAGTTCGGCCACGGAATAGACAAACGTGGTCGAATAACCATATGAATATCAGTATTAAAAAATCAGGTAGTACATTGTAATTTAATGTCTGTTTTTGTTTCAGGTTATGAATTGGACATATAAAGGATTTGCACTGATGAACTATATGAAGAATTAAAGCTTCATTTTATATACGATGATATTCTCTGTGTATTGTTATTTTCATTGTAATATTATATGCTTTATGTTAACACATCGATCCAACAAGTGTGGTTATGAATTTTATTGACAGCTGTCTTTAATTCTAATACAAATATAAAATAGTATTAATATTATTATGTATGTGTAATAATTTACGCAATTTTCAAATACCACACACATATTATATCTGTGTAACATTATTCTGCATAGGAACAATCAGTAAACATATTTCGCATTACAATACAAATTGTCAATGTATTTATCGAAGCTTGCAATTTCGATATTCGTTCCAGGCAAATGAAACGAGATAATGATACGGGGGGCGACCATAGAAACGTGTGAACCAGGTGCGTACTCTGTACTGTTGTACAATTTTTGCAACTCCATTCTGATAATCTACTGATGCCTGTATGAATCTATAAAAAAGTATCTATAGTGATACACAGAGCTTTGAACAATCATTGAACATATAATTACACTCTGTAGACTCAATATTTTCATTTTCACTGTCTGTATATTCTTATAGACTTTAAATGGTTCTTCTACTTACTCTCAACCCTTACTTCACATCAATCATTCAAAAACCAGAGCTTCGAGCCCAGGACCTCTCGATGGGCAGTCGCAATCGCAACTAGCTTTCGCTCGTTCGTTCATTAAGCTCGAATAAGATTATTGAATAATCATAATTTTTTTTTACAGTTGTAGATTATAACTCTTGATGGTCCTAAATGAAAAATAAAATACAATAAATTATAAAACATAAGTACACATTAACTCCAAAGCACTAATTGATAATACTTGAACGTGACACTCGATAGTATATTCAATAAATGTATTAGTGACAATCATACGTTCTAATATAATAGCCTCTCATATATGTAGGTACATTGTCCCTTTGGCTGGCGTTATTGAAATGACTATTTATACGCTATTACATTACCTCGGTTACCTATTAATTTATAAAAGTAGCTATCTTTTAATATTTTTAGATCAGAGATATTAGAAAGTTACCGTTATAAAAGTCAAAGCGACTTATTTAGGTAATGTTTGACGGATAGCTACGATATTTTAGAAAAATAAAACTTAGTAACCGAAAATAAGGGTTCTAAACAATTTATAAATAACCATATCTCAATTATTCTAGTTTATAAATCAAATGTGAACAGGTTACGATACAAAATGTAGTGCTTAAATATTTATGGTTTGTAAGATATGAAGATATTCGTGAATAAGTTATGGTTCGATCAAAGGTACAAATGCGTGATGTGGATATTTTACGATAAAAATTTGCTTACTTCAAGTAACAAAATATATTACAAATTACTACATACGTCTACTAAAATATTCATCCACCGTTGGAGTTTCATTATCGGTATACGTAAAATTCCTTCTATAAAATAAATGACACCAACGGGCCTTGGCAAAAACAATTAGCTCATAAACCTATTAACCCATAAATACTTGTATATGAATACAATAAACCGAGTTTGATGAATACATTTTAAAAGAAGCAAATTATTCAAATGAGCGTGGACATTTGGAAATGATAAAATCCACAGCTTAACGAGCAAAGGGATTATTGATAAATCCATTAACGACATATGTTTACTAGAGTCAGAGAGAATTCACGATGCGTTTTGACTCTATGCGGTTTTGTTACAGTTGCAGCAAAATATAATATAAAACTTTTATTATCATTTAATTTTTAGATTCCTATATTTCACATGTTGTCTTTTTAATAGCACCTTAAATAAGAATTTTGCTGCAATCATTATATTTAGAGGACAGAATTAATTTAAAGACAATATAATATAAAATTTATAGAAACTCAACTGGTAGAAAAATTTAAAAATGGCTTGAAATCTAGATCTAGATTTGTGTCCGGTGTAGAGCCATATGTACATCCTGGGACATAAATGAAACTGGTGATATGTGGAAATGTACCACAGTCATCCGCCTACCTCTTCCGGGATTACGGGCGTAAGGTTACATTTTTTTTAGATTCGACTAGAATTTTGGTTACACTAATTCACTAAACGTCACAAAATTATTCCACGCCGAATTCGAAACACAACAAATTTAATCTAATTTACTCTCATATATCAATTGTAATAATTATCCACAAATTATACACAAACTCATAATACTTTACGCCGTGTAATAAGTTTAACAAGTTGACTAATAACGTGTATAATAATAGGAATTATTAAAATTTTTGATAAATTCTTGTACTTACATATATGATACACTCGGTAGGAATAAAGTCTACAAAAAATGCAGAATTCATGAAATACATATGTATGTACTCGTATCCTATCTTATATACATGTATTTGTACACAGAAAGGCAAAGGATTGTAGGTTGTTTCATTAACACCCACTTCAACCGGGTTTATTTCACCATGACTTCACACTTAATGAACTGTACAACAACGTCAATCGAAACTATCGAATTCAGGTACTCTACAGGTTCAGGGCTGTTAATCGAGAAACAGAAATCCTACGGAAAACAACTTGGTATATATTTTTCAAATAGTGATACCTAATCAGTACATCATGTTATATAATGTGTGCAAGTTTAATTAAACTAGGCATCTATTTAAATTTGATTGACCCTATGGTTCAGTTGTTAGTGAACCTGACCGTTGATCCGGAAATCTTGGTTTCGATTTTCACCCAGAACAATATGTTTCTGATAAGCACAGATGTTTTTTGTGAGTTTGGGTGTAGAAGAAAGAACAAAAAAATTATATAAGTTTATATTTTTGTATATGTATACATGTACATGTGTCTTTCTCATGGCGGTCTCTCATGCTCGTAATCTCAGGGTGGAATAAGAACACATTCTCCGACCACATGCCTGGTTACAGGTGATCGCGGTATGGCACCGCTTGATTCGGCACAGCTAAGTGCCCTGGCTTCCAATGCGCAGCTGCATAAGTGCGGAAAGCTGTGCTCTGCCATCCCCAAGCCGCATGCCCAGCGTGAGGTGTATGGTCATAGCGCAATGGACGCCTATTTCCAGCGCTGGACTACAATAGGACGACGATGATGTATACATGTAGTTTATCAGCCATCTAGTTTGGTACCCGATGACCGTATGTGGAATTGTCCCAGATATTATAATTTAATATATTATTAAAATCTAATTTAATATATTACTTAAATCTTCATAATGTTATGTACATAGGTAGTAGGACGTACAATATGATTATATATGTATTTACAAGGCTTAACCGGCAATCCTCATGGACCGATTCGGCACTATGGAATTACCTCGAATTTTCTGGCGAGTATAAACGGAACGAGAACGGCCGATATCGTGGAAATTAATATTGCATGCTCTTCCCAGAAAAGCGAGGTCATGGACGAATCAAAACATTGTTCCGATGTAAACTGATTTTCGACTATTTATTTTCTCTACAAATTCCATGGTAATATGGAAAACAGAAAGGAAATATCACGCCTGTAATCCGCGATGAGGTAGGCAAAAGAGGGCAGTACATTAATTACCACGTTTCCCCGGTTACGTTTACGTCCCACCATAAAATAGATGGTGAGTCTATTGCCAGGTACCGGGCAGAAATCCAGACCCCGCCCTACTAATATAAATTTCAGTTAGAAAAATCCAATAGTAACTAACCCGGGTATCGATTGCAGAACCTTTTGATCAACAGTCGCGTTTGCAACAACTCGACCTACGAGGCAGTCGACGAAATTCCACGAAGAAAACAATTATAATTTGCAATGCCTTGAAAACAACTACAAATGAATTTATTATTCATTCATTCCCAGGCGTAATTTAACACATAGCTAATGGACGTAGGTGCCGAGGAAAACCACGACTCACGTATCTTGACCAAATAGGTCAGATATTAAGTGGCCAAGATGTTAGAAAAATCCGAAACTAACGTGCATGTATAAATTGTTAAGTAACGAATGTGGGAAGAGCACGTCAGGCTTATAAAGACAAAGATATTTGACTCATAACTTGAGTAAAGTTACAATACTATTGAATTTAGTTCAAATATTATTATACTTATATACTTGATTATTACTTCTAGCACTGCTTCGGAAACTGTCTTTAGAGAAATATGACAGGAAAATTAGCCGTCTTTTCGTGTCAATTATATTGAAGCTACAATATTGAATATTGCATAGCACCTAGCACCCTTTAGCTAGGCCTTAGGCTAGCTATTCTAATATCATTAAATGAAATTTTATGATATATGTACATATATCATAAAATACCTTAGGGTACCTTTAGCTTAGTGGAGTAACAATATACGCCAAGTGGCAAGAAATGGTTGAAAATGTAGGGCTATAGATTGGGTTCACTGGCTTGCTACTGGAGACACCTACATATGTACAGCAATGGACCGGAATAGACAGATGATTATGATAATAAAAATAATGAGCCTAGGGTTACCAACAAGTGAATACAAGAGTTCATAATTATTAATTAGTTTAGTTACGGTATTCAATAACGTTAATTTACGAACTTCCACACACCAAACAAAGATTCAAAATAACCAACAAAATCCTGGGGTGTGACATCATTCCACTTATCTATTGTACAATATTGATCAGTCGTACAATAGTTCCAATGATGACTTGACACGAATAATTTAATTTAATAATGTAAGTAAGGCATATGTTGTGATCGTATTCACAATAATTGAGCGCCTGTGTATATTAACAATTATATTCCCGACAGAGTACCTAATTGAAAAACGAATGTGAATGAAAATTAAACACGGTAATAATACGCTTATGACACATTATAACATGTCCTGAAATTAATAACGAAACATAATTATGGATACAATACAATATGGAACATAATTATAATACAACGTAACATGAATTGATGTGTAGTATGCAATATGCATTTTAAAGACTCGTGCCATTATTTGAACACATAAATCAGTGTCTATTGTATTGTGATTTTCCAAGTCATCGAATTTCAAAATTTGAATAATGTGATTGATTTCCGTAGCTGTTTGAAAAATTCACGAGTATAATACATCTTATTCCTATTATCAGAACAGGCTCACCACCTATTACACGATGAGACATAAACGTAACTGCAGCGTGTAAACGTAACTGCAGCGTAAACGTAACTGTAACGTAACGCACGTAGGAGTGCTGTAGTGCTCTTCTACGTTTCTGGAACGGAACTGGTGAAAAGTGTTACACTCCTCTGCCTACCTCTTCGGTGTGACGCAAGCATGACCTTGTGTTATTTTATTGTGTCTACTTCGAAAGAGAAAATTGTCCGTTAAGATTAACGATGATAAATCGAAAACTACTTATCGATAATGGCGTTATAATAAGCACTGTACCATTTAAATAATAAACATTATTTAGACCAAAAAAAAAAGAAATAACGACAAAAACCTCTTACAAACAAATACGCTAATAATTTTCTCTAATTTGCATTAATTTGAATTTGTGAAGTGAAATTTAGTTGACTAATTTTGTTTCACGAAAACTGTTTTAAAAACAAATGTAAATTGGAGAGAACGGACGCTGCGCTGGATGGAAAACATCAACGCAAAATCAACACATGGCCAAGGGGACAATTCAATTTGTGGCTTGCAGTCAGCATTGGACACAAATGCACAGAAACAATGCTACATTTTAAAGTTAATTTGCTACATGCAGTGCCACTTGTAATTAAAAATTTAACGTGACGTAAAATTTTACATCACGCTTGTATCTCAACGAAAGGGTGGGTAAAGGAGTATAGTACACACTCAAGTTTCACCAATGACGTTTACGTCCCATTACAGAATAACTTTATTGACATACGCCAGGCGCAAATCCAGACTTTGAACTACTACAAGTTAGAAAACTTAAAGTAACCGAACAAGGGATTAAGGACAAGAAATCTCTCCCAGCCATCGCTTTTACAACTACTCGACCATCGAGATGGTATAAAAATAATTTCGATAAAAGGTACAGATAATATATGTAATACAAACACATTTATACAATATGTAATAGAAATAGTAATCTCTGCCTATCCGGTAATGGAACTGGCGTGAGGATAGTATGTATTTATTTACAGACGGTAAACATTGCATTCACAGCGAGGTAGTATTTCCTGTAAATACATATAACATGCAAGCGAATATGCCGACTATGGCCTTAACCCTCCTGTTCTGTGACTAGATCCATGTTCCAGCAGTGGAACGATAAAAAGGCCGAAAAAAGCGAATATGAGTACCGAGAAAGCGATAAAAATATAAATATAAGTACATTCATAACAATCTGATAAATCGTAAAATATAGAAAGAATGTGGTAAGGCGATAAAATAGTCCAAACAAAATTATGTGTCATTAGTTAAAAAATGAATGAATGTCATAGTCTGCCAGCGTGGCAGACTATGGCTTTCATTCTCTTTCAGAGGAAATCCGTATTCCAACAGTGAAACGACAAAAGGGTCAACCAAAAAAATAAAAGCGTTAACTCTAACTGATTTAACATGAAAGATTAGACATAAGCAAACTCTTTCAGTTTATATACTGTTGTTTCTTAACTATGTACGTTTCCACGTTTCTGACTAGAGTTTCGACGCTGTGTGGCTGAAAGGTCGTTCACTGAAATTGAGCTGGATTCTCCGTTGAATTGTTCAAGCTGGGTATTATGTGAATTAGACTTTAAGTCCGACTGAGACAAACTTTGAAATTTCAATACACCGACGGCAGTTAGATGACTTTTCATTCGGTATCGTAACAGTTGACTTTTTAGTTTTAATATTAGTTATACAATTTGAATAACGTAGGTAAAAAGTAACTTCACGCCTGTAATCCCCGAAGAGGTAGGCAGAAGAATGTAGA
>DWFO01002153.1:0-14251 GCA_018246595.1 Mimoniades nurscia nurscia | reverse complement strand
TATAGTGGTCAGTATCCCCGCCTGTCACGCGGGAGACCGGGGTTCGATTCCCCGCCGGAGAGACTTCTTTTATATTTATATCATTGTCATTATTAATTGTATGATAAAAATATACATTTTTTAAAGTAAAAATATTTGATTTTCAGAAAATTATTAGTCAAAGCAGCGAAATATTTTTTATATGATCAATGCATATTATGCTGTGAGAAAAACGATGAGAAATAATCAGTAAATTTATGGAAGAATAGACAAAAATGATTAATTTTGTTAACATACTACTAATACAAATTAATAAAGCTGTTTGCTTGCCAAAAACCAGGTAGACACGTCTAATAAATTGATTTCATATACAAATATCTAAATGCAAGCAATTGACAGTTCCAAATGAGCTGATAACACAGAGTTTATTTAAAATTAAATTGAAAAATCTAACGGGTCGTTTGCCGAAAGTGCAGATTAAATAAATGTCGTGATATATAACCTTTCGCGGAATATATTTCTCACGTCACCGTACCAGTTATTCATTAGTGGGCTGTCGTTTGGCACTAATTAATTTCCTTTCTAACATACAAATAAATTTGACAACCAGTTGTAATTAATCTCCTGAACCGAATTCGATGTATTCTATTTTACGATATAAAATTTCGAATGGACACATGACGGGCAGTATCTTTTAAAATATTAGTGTATAATGTCGTTTTTATATTTACCAAAATATATTCACAGCCAGAAAGGCTGCGTACATGTTATATTTAAATATTGAAATATGTATTCTGTAATTATTATTATATAGGCTCAATTTGTCCTTTAAGGGGTACGCAGAGACATTATAATATCTCAGTATCTTTATAATGACCTCATAATTATATTGTTTGTGATAATCAATAAATTATCGATGTTTTAATTTACATTTTATGTATAAAATTTGGTTTAGTATATTTTCCGTGTCTGCTAGTTATGATGGTACTTTAAAAAAAATGAAAAGAAATACAAATAAATATTTTTCTGACGTCTTATTAAACATTAATGAATATAAAATAAAAAACTAAAATACATAGATATAACTGAAAAATGTGAAAGTAAAAATAATTTGACAGCGGTGGGATTCGAACCCACGCCCTTTCGGACTGGTGCCTAAAACCAGCGCCTTAGACCACTCGGCCACGCTGCCTCTGACAGTAGTATATGAAATTGTTTTATAATCATTAATCTGTACTCAAACAACTTCATGGTCATATAACTGCGTTTCAGTAACCAAAACTGTTCTACGTCTACGTCAATATGTTTTTATCTTGTGTAATATTAATGTGCCACTTTATTAAACAATGTTTTCTGGTTTTGACGGTTTATATTAGCGGGAAACAAACAATACGTAGATGTACATAATATATAGATAAGTTTATAGATTTGTTTATTATATACATATTTAAATTAGGTATTTGTTTAGTTAAGCTCAAAATGTAGTAACGTGAATTTTTTGTTATAATAGTGGTACAGGCTAACCTCATTTTATGTTTGGCTTTTATCTGTGGCTTTCAAATATATGGTATATTTAGTTCCATGCTGCTATATCATTATTTTTCACAATTCTGTAACTGCTGTAACATCATGCTTATAGTTCTGTGTATTGTAAGGATATTAACATTACTTACATAATTATGTTTAAATATATACCTACCTATTTAATTATTACAACAATATGGTTATGATGACAGTTTTAGCATTAAAATGTACATTAACATATATTGGAAAGGCGTTTTCTAATACACAGGTACAATAAGTTTTTAAAAGCTTATAAGCATTTATAGCTACTACAAGCATCAATTAACGTAATTAGTTCAGCCTGTAGTATCGTAATTTAAACCTCACGTTAATATTGTGGATCTATTTCGTGTTTTATTTAAAAAACACTGATTTTAATGCATAATTAGATACTTCTCATAGTTCTCATAACACATAACACATGACAAATGTGATATTTGACTTTGAGGTTATCATTTACTTATCTTAAATGTATCATAAAAGTAATTGACAATAAAGCAAAACATGTAAGTTAAAGTACATGTATGTATCAAAAACTCTCGTATGACACCTTAATAATTTTTGTAGCTTTTATGTTTAACAAAGGAGTGTATTCTGTGTTGACTCCCAAAATTGAATATTAAAACCATCTATCATAATAGATAAATGACTAAAATTAAATGTCACTACGTCATCAGCCTTACATCATCAGCATAGGTAACTAAACACTTATATGGTTAGGAAACCGTAATCTAAACGTAAACAAAGTAATATAATAATTGAAGCCGTATACCTATACAAAAATAAGTAGTTACAAAAATCACTGGTTTCGAAACTAGCTACGCGTAGCCATGAAACTACTTATAATCGGTTACACTCAAAACACGTTACGACCTACAATTCATATTCATGTCTTTTTTGACATTGACAGTATTGACAACACGGACCGAAAAAATTTGACAATGTGTAATAAATTTTGAATACAAGAATACATTGGACCTGAGCACCGAAATTGATTATTTCCAGTTACGTCCACTACCAGGAAATCAGAATATTCCCCATTAATTGATACAATTATATAATTATACAAAAAACATTGTGTGAAACAAACGAGGTGAATGTACCATCTGCTATCTACCGTACTATTTATGAGTTATTATGTATGAACCGGCTTGACTTACATTTGATTTTCGGAATGGCCCGACTAATTTTGGACCTATCGGAGGTCCTCCATCACGAGCTTCTGCCGATTGCAGCGAGGTCATGGCGGAAAAGCCAATTCCGGAAGCCAAAGCGATGGAGTGTTGACTCAAGACGGTTCATACATAATAATGTGTAAGGCTTACAAAACATTAACAATAGATATTAACTAGTTGATTCCATTTTATGTAAAATCACGCCTGTAATCCTCAAAGAGGTAGGCAGAGGAATGTAGGACACTCCTATGTTTCACCAGTTACGTTTACGCCCCACTGTGGAATAAGTGATGAGCCTATTGCCATACACTGGGCACATACCCAGAGTCCGAGCCACTACTAGAAAATCTAAATTAGAAAAATTTCATAGTGCCTGACCTAGGAATTGTACCCAGAATTTCCCGATCAGCAGTCACACTTGCAACCAACATGACCAAAAAGGCATCCTGCTTCATGCATGTCTTTAGGAATATGACTGTTACTTTATGTCAGTTGGTCCTGTTTGCATGGGTCATTACGAAAATATTTCTTCTACACTTGTTACTAATTAAACGGTTTGTTAAATTGATGAACAGACTGCACCAAAAAGGACTGTTAGTAACATTAGGGTTTTAGCTCAGTTAGTATTTGTTAGCTTCTCCTATTTCAAGTTGGTCATAAATTAGTTACTATTACTGAGGGCTGAAATAATTTTTTCTATAATACATGGGGCCTTGTATACCATAGTTCCTACAGATCATCATCATTATTATAATATCATCATTCTAGTTCCCTTGTGGGGATTTTTTTGGCTTCTACTGTTTGTTCACCACTCTCTTCACAACTGAATACTGGTTTGGGAGACTTCAGACTCCCCCATTAACCAGTAACTGGCCTGAACTGAAAGGTCAAGATAGGTGAATGTGGGCCTCCCTTGGCATATGCATTCATTAACAATTTACTGCCCTACAGGACATTTTTAATAATGTTCCGTAGATAAAGGTATATAATAATATTTCATTTTAAAGGTAGAACCCTCTGTGGTTCGACTCCGGCGACACCACCGCCACACCTATTTCTGCCTTATAACAGCAGCATTAGGCGCTGCTGTGTTCTGGGTTGAAGGGTGTGGTAAGGGAGACATACTTTTTCGAGGCATTCCAGCTTAGTCCTCAGGAGTAGAGGTGCATCTGTGGTTAATCTAATCTTATCTGAGGTTAATTACAAATGTCCATGGGTGTCAGTAGCCACTTACCAGCAGATGGACTGCATACTCTTCTGGTACTTCCATATTATAAAAAAAATATTGTATTATAAATGAATAGTTATTATCAATAATGTTATTTTTCAGATGGCTGATATCAAAACATTAGTTAAAGAGGCTAGGAAATTAATTGACGATAAAAACTTTAAAGAAGCCCAAGAATGCTGTAAGGACATACTTCGTAAAGATAAGCATAATTATTTTGCCTTGGTGTTACTAGGTAAATCACTTCAAGATTCTGATCAAGCCCCATTAGCATATCAAAAAGCCATAGCATCTAAGCCTACCCAATCATTAGCATGGCATGGTCTTGCAAACTACTACGAAAGAAAAGAAGATGATTCTTCAAAGTTAAAATTAGTATCTGTTTACAGTGAAATGCTTAAATTACAATTAGAAGATGAAAAAATTATTGAAATACTAAAAAAGCTCGGGGAATTAGGATGCTCATTAAAAAACAGTACAGTGATGAGTTATATTATCAGCTTTATAAATGATCATCCAGATGAGAAATTTAAAGATGTGGGTGAGAATCTAATTATAGAATGCCTAAAATCTGAAGTGCCTTGTAATCCTGAAGATGTATCTGTAGCAATAAGCCTTCTAAGTAACATGAACACCAAGAATCCGAGTGATACCCTTATGGTTCTGATATGCAATATTATTTTTAAAAGTAGTGATTTTGCCTCTGCATGTGAAAGAGTTATAGCATTAGATTTTTTCCCAATAAATGCTGAAGTGAAGAAGTGGTTTTGTAAACAATTGTGTGATTTTTATACTGATAAAAACTCTTTTAATGGTCTAGATATTAATAAATATTTACAAATTACAGCTATAGGAATAGAAGACTCGAAATATTTAGGCCTACTTAAAAGTATGATTTACTTCGATAATGGTTCATATTTAGATGCTTACAAACAGTGTATTCCTTTAGTTAATTATCAGGAAGCAGAAAAAAATGAATCTATATTAATAACTAAGTGCACAATAATGTTGAAAAAGTGGCCAGTAACTCAGAAGCTAGCAACAAATTTTTTAAACAAAGTTAAAAACGCAGAGTTAAAAATCACTTTGCAAAAATTCTTGTTTTTGTCTCTTGTTGAACAACAAAAGTGGATTGATGCAATTAGGATTGCTAAAGAAATTTCAATCGAGCATCTTGACAAAAATGAATTAGCTAGATTAGCAAAATGCTATATAGAAATAAATGAGTCAGCAGAAGATGTACTTGGAAATCTAGATGAAGCTCATTCTATACAACTCCAAGGTCTTGGTTTGTTGAAAGAAGGCAAATATGAAGAAGCGATAACTATTTTGCAGAAATGTAATAAAGACACCCTTAATTACTTTTATTTGGGCCAGGCGTACTGGAACTTGAAACAATATGACTATTGTTTAATAAACCTATTGAAATCAGCCAAAGTGAACTGTGAGCATCCTGATACATTTTACTGTTTAGGAATTTTCTATGATCAGTACAAGCAAGACATACTGAAGGCAAAAAAATGCTATGAAAAAGCATACAGTTTATGTAACTATAAAGACCTTTATATCAAAAGCCTAAGTGAAGTATATGTTAGACTGGGTCTTGAAGAATCTGATTTTGAATTGCTTAAAACAGCAATTCAAACTGTACAAAATAAAGAAACATGGATTAACTTACGGTTAGGCTTACATTATCTTAATAGAAGAGAGTGGGAAAATGCTATAATTAATTTTCGTGATGTTGTGAAAATATCACAAAATGATATCATTGCTTTGGAATGCCTTGCAGACGCCTATTACTCTCGAGGCTCCTACACCTCAGCTTTAAGAGTTTATAATAAAGCAATGACGCTAAATCCAAACAAAGATCGTACCTGTCACTGTCTTACTAAAATAGGATGCATTCATTCTTTATTGACTCAATATGATGATGCCGTATCAACATTTGAAAAAGTTTTACAGATCGATCCTTACAACCTCTTGGCTTTAAAAGGAATGGCAGAAAGTTTGACAAGAATAGCAAGAAAAAAGTTTGCAGCTAAACTGTATGGTACTGCAAGAGACAGTGCCCAAAGTGCAATTGATTACATAACCAAGGCTCTATCAAAAGGAAGAAAATATTTATGCTTTTGGAATCTTCTAGGAGATGCCCTAATGCTTGTTGTAAAACTGCCAAATAAGTATAGCTATATCTTTATAAAACAATCATTTAATGATTCCAATGAAACATACACAAAGAAAGAAAAAAATGACATATACCCACAGGCAATTGCATGCTATTCTTATGTAGCAAAAAATAGACAGCAGTTCTCTTCTTATAATTTAGCATCAGCATATTTTGAATATTATTCAAGTACAAAACTACTGTCTCATTGTCACATGGCTTTTAATTTAACAATAGCTTGTATAAAAGAAAAACCAATTGCTTGGTATAATTGGAATTTAATGGGTAAAATATGTGTTTATTTAAAAAGATATGACATGGCACAACACTGTTTTATAAAGGCACTGACAGTAACCGAAAAATGGTCTATAGCAAAAGTATGGTGTAACTTAGGAACACTGTATCTGCAACTAAATCTTTTCAAATTAGCCAACTACTGTTTTTGGCGTGGTCAATCCACATTACCATCATACCCTCAAAGTTGGATTGGTCAAGGTCTCATAGCTGAAGTTATTCGCAAGGAGGAAGCAATGGATCTTTTTCGACATGCTTGTCGTCTTGGTTACCACAAAATAAGTGCTCTAAGTTATGTAGATTGGGTATGTCGTACTGTCGAAAATCTGAATTGGAAAAATGATCCAGAAAGCAAGTATGTCATAGAAGGACTTCATGCTATTACTTATGGAATAGACCTAATAGTGTGGTATTTAACTTATGAACCAAATGACTCATGTGCCTTTAATATTCTTGGAAACTTGCAGGAAAGAAAGGGACTTTTGAGTACTGCTTTAAAATCATATCAACATGCATATGTAAATGCTGAAGAGGATAAAAAAAATATTGTACTCTTAAATATGGCTAGAGTCCTCTTAAGGATGGAGAAATATGATGAAGCTATAAAAATGTACAAAGCCATTGGTGAAGCCAGTTTAGATTCATCATGTGGATTAGCTCTTGCACTTTACAAAACTGGTCAATATGAAGATTCATACTCTATCTATGATATGGCTTTACAGTGGCTATGTAATGATGATAAAGACAAAGCTGATCTCCTCGTGGCGATGGCTAGCATAGTTTATATGTTTAAAGGAAAAGATGATGCCAAAACTTTACTGTTTCATAGTATTCAAGCAGCACAAAAGAGGCCGACGCCATATAGTTTGTATTCCTTATGTTCTTTAGGGTTTATTAATTCAGACCAAGGTCTCACAATTTCTGCTTTAAATGAATTGAAAAAATTTGAACAAGATAGTAACTTTGCATTTGATATAGGATTTTTGAAGTCATATATTGTAGGTAAAGAAGATATTGAGTTGGCTATACAAATTATATGTGATGTTTTACATACACACCCTGGTAATGGTTCACTCTGGTTTTGTATGTCACAGTATTGTCTCAGAGCATCTCAGTCGAGGGCTACAATTGCTAGTGGTTGTGCTCAAAGAGCAATGCAGTCATCAACATGCAATGAACAAAATGCTAACTATATTGGAAAAATGTTTGCTATAGCTAGTGTAGCAGAGTATATTGCTGGAGAACATGACACACCATTGATATTAGGGAAAAAAGGGTTACATATCAATCCCTGCCAGTCAGAAATTTGGGCTGCAATATTATTCTCTTTAGTGTCCAGTAAAAATTGGTTGAGTAGAAGGGATTGGTTACTGGGAATTCTTGTATATATGAGAAAGCATTTGGCTATGTCCCGCGCTTTAAGCAGATGGATAATCTTGTTAGAGAAAAAACTTACTAAATAAGAACAAACAATCAGAATATCTGTATCATTAGTTGTGTTCATTTGCCCTCTTTATAGTTGTTTTATGTATCTGGTTACCACACCACAAGCTCTCCTGTCCCTTACTTTAGGATCAGATGGCTGTGTGTGGAAATGTTGCAAGATATTATTATTATTTAAAACTACTTAAAACTTACACAAAACAGGATTACCATATTTAACCTTGTGTAAAAACAATATTGTAATGTTAATGTTTTAAAGTTCTAATTTATGTAATGCCTTTTGTATGGAAATAGCTATACAGTTGTTGATTTAGAATACCCAGTTTTTGTACTAATATGAAGAAAATATTTTTGTATACTTGATTATGGATATGCGATATAGTTTATCAGTTCATTGTAAAATAAGTAATTGATTAAAGAACAATAAAATTAAGTCATGATTTATTTAACAATCATTTATTTTGTTGTGTACATCTCAACCATAAAAATTTATGTCTTTATTTTGTCCTCTTCACTAATATCACTGATTCTTCTAAATACAGCTAGAAATTTATCACCCTGATTTCTTGTCACCTTTTGGCCCTCTTCTGTGCTTTCAAATAATTTTTCCACTACAACGTCATTTTCCTGTAAAGTGTTTTGTAATTTTTTTTTATTAAAACTATGCTAAGTTTTGATTACAATGGTAGAATTACAACCCTTACCAATTCGTCTTGAGGTATTCTTTCAAACAGTGGATGTTCTTCAAAATGAGTTGTCATCCATTCATGTAAATCTTTCACATCAGTGACAGTATATACAATTGCCTTAAAAAATGCTTTAATATAGAAATTGTTTAAACTTAAATGTAATGTAATCTGTTTTTATACTTATTAAAATGGCATACATAATACTTTAAACATTTGTATTATTTCTTAACCCTTATGGTTCAGGACGACATGTGATTCTATGAAATCCTAGCAGACATGACAGATGTTGTTTTGCTTTGCTTTAACTTACATGCTATTTGCAGGACCAGCAGATATTTATTGATTTGTTTACATTAATTATTCATTTTACAGTGATAGCCTAGTGGTTTGAAATTCGACCTCTCACTCCGGGAGGACCGGGTTCAAAGCCTAGCATGCACCTCTTAAAAATGTGCGTTTTAAGTTTAAATGTCACTTGCTATAACAGTGAAGGAAAATATTGTGAGGAAACCTGCACATCTGAGAGTTCATAAAGTCTGCCAACCCGCACTTAGCCAGCGTGGCAGACTATACTAACCTTCCCATTCTGAGAGGAGACCCATGTTCCGGCAGTGGAACGATAAAAAGGTGAAAAAAAAATCCTTGTACAAAATATTGGAAGTGTTTGGGAGTCAAATTGTTGTTAATGTTTTGATATTATATTATGGTAAAATTTTAAAAATTTATTTTAGTGCTACCTCTGAGATCCAATTGTGGATTTAAACCATACAGGATACGGGGACCCACTTAAACAGTATATATATTCAGATTAATTAGATACATACATAAAAGTAAATCATTCTTACGCATATACATGCCTTGTCACTTACAAAGAAAAAATTATCAATGTTTAATCAATGCTTAATTTAGCAATGAAGTCACTAAACCTTTTATCATTCCATCATTGGAACACATATTTCCTCTCAAAATTAAAGGGTTAAAGCCATAGTCTGCCACACTAGCCAAGTGCAAGTTACCAGACTTCACACACCTTTTTTGCTAGATGTTGAATGTGGGCATTCGGAATGAAAGCTAAATTCCAAACCAGTAAATCATCACTCCTAATCAAACTAATTATTAATTATTATTAATGATTGATGCCTATAAAGTGATATAAACACAGTGATAAATAAATGCAGAGTTGTACAAAAGGACGGTGTATGGTAAGGTAATTCCACTCTTATCAGTATTCTAAAAAAGCATATTTTAATTATAAGGAAGCACCTCTATAATATAATCCATAAAAGCAATCTTTCATATTTATAATTTCAATATCTTAAAGAAAGATGTACTCTTTTATCAATGTACATATATTAGCAAATTCAAAAGTTTTCTTAGTTATATAATATAATAATATATTTTACATTCTTATATGCACATATGTAATACACACTTGTATATGATACTATGGTGCCAGCTAGTCCTCTCATTCTGAGAGAAGACCTGTGTTCCAACAATAATCAGGGTGAAAGATAAAGATACATACTTGATCAGCCAGTACATAGGCATATTCTGATAAAAGCCATTTATTAATTATTCTCCATTTGTGTTTGGCCTTCTTGAAGTGAGGATCTGGATATAAAAAGAACATCTTTTTAAGCTGTAAATAAAATTACATTCGTATTAATGCTTACACAAATTTGAAATTTATTCATCCTAAGTAAAAAGTAACAACAAACCTGTCCTCTGTGAAAGAAGTTCGGTAAATATTTCATAGCATTTGTCCTAAGAACTGCTATGTTTTGGTAACCATCAGAATGTTGACTTCTTAATGCAATGATTCGGTCATTTACATAATCAGATACTTTAACACGAATTTCCAATCCAAGGATTAGGCTATTGGGAAACATTGGTGACAAGGCAACTAAAACAAATCTTAATATCAATAATTTTCTATAATGGGAATAATAATAAAAAAGACTATTAAACTAGAAAACATACCTAACAAACCACCATAGCCACAGCCAACATCTAAGTATTCAACAGTTTTATTTTGAAACTTTGATGTTTTTAATATTGGGTATAAATTGGACCAGTCATAGTCATTTGGATGGGCAGGGCTGAAATGATAGTTATTGTTAGTGAATAATTGAAGGAGGTTACTGCCTACCCGTTCGAACCTTAAATAAATAGCCTTTCTACTACATTCCATCCATTTATCAATCATAGATAGCACTGTGCCATGGGGAGACGCAGATGGTTAGGCTGGTCTCATACAAGCTAAAACCCCATGGTATACCTTCTACCTGCTTTCAACTACATTTATACAGTATAGTAATAAATAGGTCCAAGTTAAAGAGGTCATTGTTTTTGATTTACATATTTGTCAAAGATCAAAAAATAGTAGAGCCTTATTTAATATCAGTAATTAATGTTATTGTAACCTATATGATTATGATAATTTTGAATGATGATGAGACTTTGAATACACTTTAGATGGAAAAAAAGTGAAAGTTGTGCATCATTGGAATAAAAACAACCTGTAAACCTATTGCCACATACCAGGCACAAATCGAGACTCTAGGTTATGGAGAATTTCAAGTTAGATAAAGCCAAAAGTATTACTTTGGTCAACCCAGGATTCGAAACAAGGATCTCTTACTTAACAGTCACACTTAAACCATAATACCCACATAGCAGTCCTTTCGCATGAAACTATGAGTAAAGTATTGCAGTGGACATAATACAATCAGCATTGCTAGAAGTCCCGATTGTGGCAAAACATCACAATTTTCAAAGATAAATTAAATGGGCAGGCCTTGTCCCGCTATCGGGTATAAGTCGACCATGTGTGCAGCATGCTGAGGAAGATTAAGTATCATGTTTCTATTTTTACTATATATTGTCATGTAAGGGTAATAAAAAACTAAATAATGTCATGTAATGGTCATGAATCATGTAAAGGTCATAATCATGTAAGGGTAAAAAAAAAATTAAATAGAAGGATACATATTGTTTCAATTACATTCACAGTTTGAGACAAAATTAATATTTCTTGAACTAAGCTAATTAACTAAGTATTTAGCTCTATATCATCTTATAACTTTTTTACGAATCCATAAAAAATAATCCATAATAATCCATAAAAATGGACACTTAACATTAAACATGTAGAAGTGTCGGGTGGAGTAAGAATACATTCTCCGACCCTGCACCAGGAGAGTGTCGTAAGAAGCGACTAAACCCGGCGCTGGCAGGTCGCGATATGGTGCGGTCCGCCTAGGCACGGCGTAGGCGGTGCAAGAAGCCATGCTTTACAACCCCCAACGTGCTTGCCCTATATCCAGTAATGTACTCAATAGGCTCCTGAGGATGATGATAATGATGATGATGTTCATGATGTCGATGAGGTGAGGTGAAGTAAGAACATCCTACACTGCAACATTAACGTCGCTCTATTAGGATTACGGACCTCGAGAAGTCCCTCTTTACACGAGAAGGTAGCATTACGACACAATCCCATTATCATTAAACATTAATTGAAAATGAAACTTGCTGTTAGTGCCCTGCTATAAATATAAAATCACCAAAAAAAATTTTATTTATGTAAATTTAAAAGTTTTATTTTCATAGAATTTTATTCCAAGCAAAAAAAAATTATTTTGCATTCCCATATGAAATTGACATATCTTTTACTTACTAATCAAAACAATGATCTGCAATAGGGTTAGAATGTGCACGTTGTCTGTAAAATTTCTTTTGCGGTAGAGCCATATTCCCACATTATTTATAAACCATATAGATTTGCAGTCGCCTACTATTTATTACATTATATTTAAACAAAATGGTTTAATCTTTCAGTACTAATAACTAAAACTACACTAATAAACTGATATAGTCCCTAGGGTAGATATTGATAAACAATCAAATGAGATGCATGTCATGCAAGCAGTGCATAGGCATGCGCTCCACGCTATAAGTCAAATAATTTCTTAGGGCCACAGATCTGACAGATCTCGACAATTCTTGGGGCCATAATTCAAAACATTTTCATTTCTTTGATATTACTTAATTAGTAAATAGATATAGTATAGGTAGTAGGTACTAGGTAGATATTGCACTATTTGTTACCTAGTCATAATAAACTTTATATTTATTGCTTGGCAAAAAACTCATGAAATGAAACTTAAATATTTTATTGTTAGCAACACTGACACTCTCAGTGTTCCAGTCTTACCTGTCTTACAGTCAGTACCTAGTGCTCTCGAATCTACCGATTTTTCCGTATTTCTACCGATATTGGCTCTGTCCTACCGAAATGCAATGGTTTTTCCACGATTTTAGAGAATACATGGAAATTATATTATATAGTTTGGAGAATGCTTGTCGAGTCCTACACAAATTGTTATAAGGGGATTTCTATTCGGGAATTTATTAGTCTTGTCTATATTCACAGGAGCTCGGATTTTCATTTTTTCATTCATTTTTTTAACCTCGAAGTGAAAGTTTCCTCAAAGCCGTAGTCGCGAAGTGCCTAAAAATAATATTATTCAGTGAATATAATATATTATATTACTCCCCCATTCATCTGACAACGTTCAATGAATATTTTCGAATATTAATCTTATGCAATCTTGACTGCCTCGTTTGTCGTGTTGGTTGCAAGTGCGACTGCAGATCTTGAGGTCCTAGGTTCGATTCTTGGGTCGAGCACTACAATTTTTTTTACGGATACGTGCCCGGTGTAAGGCAATAGGCTCCAAGTAACACTGTTGTAACTGATAAGCCTATCTTAAAATGTGGGAGTGAACCAAACGCTGAGAATTTAGCTGCAGTTTCACACGTACCTCTTTTAACTTGAGTGAGATTATAGTTGAGAAATCGATTATAATGTGTAGTAAGGTCGCCTTATTGTGAGCATACAGTATACACAATGTGGAGAGATGTCAACGGTCTACAGGGTGAAATGGATTTTTAGAAAACCTAACGAAAACTAATAAAGACTTTATAACATCGATGGTATACGGTTTACAATACCGTAGTTGCTTTCTCGGCGCTTTACTTCGAAAACGGTTAATTTTACTGCAAAATGCAAGAGGTATTTTTTGTAGGTAATTTCACGACGACCGTTTTTTCTAATGATTTCTATTGATTTCCGAGCAACAGGTCCCGAGATATTCGCGAACAACTGATTTTCGTGACTTTTTAACAACTTTTTTATTTCTCGATTTCATTCATTTCTCGATTGCATTAGAGCAGGGCTCTTAAACTATGGGTCGCGACCCCAAACGGGGTCGCGTAGCAACATTCTGGGGTCGCGATAGATTTTAATGTCAAATATTTATATTATAACATAACTACATTTGGCGGAATACAGTGGACTTGCAGCGTCTGGACACGCGCATTTATTGAAGGTTTTGAACTATCCCCACCGACAGCAGTAAACGATCGATGATCGCTATTATTATACTGTGGTTATACATTGTTAGTGCGTTTGTCGGTATTATACATGTTGAATAAACCGCGCGCCGCTGACTTCCCACTCTGACCGCCACCTCTAAATATCACACACAATCAAAAGAGGGAGGAATGCGCGCGCGTACACGTACTTATATATTGTTAATTTAATACTTACCACGCAACTACTTGAATATATTCGCGCGAATTAAGACGGTCAGAATCCACTTTTATTTTTGAAACTATAATAAATACAATTTTATAATTTTTTGTGCAATTT
>DWFO01002152.1:0-14251 GCA_018246595.1 Mimoniades nurscia nurscia | reverse complement strand
GCGCTGACTCAATAACGTTCACCGAATAGAAAGCACATCGGGCAAACAAACAGACGTTTGGGATTACATACAAAGAAAATCACTTAGAGACAGAGTAAATATTAATGTTGGAATACCAAGGACTACCGGTGCAGCTTATAGCTTCATTTTGCTTTAACAAATTTATTGAAATCGTGCCACTTTTGCACCGTTTTAAAGTAAACGCGTGTAGCGATGTAATTTTAGGGATATTTGTGAATGTAACCAATTTCACTTGACTGGCCCAATTATAAACAAATAAAATTGTATCATAATCATTATCAACATCAGCCTATTGCATAGCTGTGATTATAAACTACGAATTAGTGCTATATTATTTTCATATAATAACTTACATAAACAAATCTCATAGGTACATACAAATGTATTAGACAAGATCTAGTGTTAACTTATACTTATAAGTTTATTTTTTAGGATACAATTATAAAGTTATATTATTGTAACGTATAATTAAGTAAACTCCAAAATTCCATAAATATTCGTTGCAATACAAAAATTGCGCTGTCACCACTTACCAAAACAGCAACTACTTGCATCTTATAAAATGTACCATTCTGTAAATGTACTGATTAAATCGTATCTTTTCTATCAAGGACTCTATTAACGCCTCCTCGCACAGTTTACACCACAGCTTAAGGAGCGGATATCTATACGTAAGTACGTAATCGCCCATTGTCTGAGACCGCTATCACGAGCGCGTGATGGGTAACCATCGCCTCCACCTCCTTATGCTCTTCTTGACTTTCTAATATTGAACGAACGGCTTTGTATTGAAATTGTTGCTCAACAGTGTTAACTAACCCTTTATTAACTGAATATTTTCAACCAAATGTTTACATTTGTGAGCACCGTTGATCGTACGGTATCGGGAGAATTAAAACTTAAGGCTCAAGTTTTAATATGATATTATCATCGTAGCTATTTGCTGGAAAACAGTAGTTATTGAAGTATGTTTAGAAATGTTTTTTATAAGGCATAACGTGTCTTCAAACTATGGTCGTCAGACATTGAAATTTGAACATAGAGAGATGATATTTCTCCTACAAAGTGCGAAACATAAAAAATGATTATAACTTCAGGCAAATGATAATAGAATAACACAAAAACTTACCCGTTACAGGTAGAAAAATTATGTTGAAATTTGCTATGATCAGAGCATCAAGAATGAATGAAATATTTATAAAAAAATATATAACTAAACACAGATGTATATTATAGTTACATACTCGTAGTATCATGTAGACTTCGTGCCTGTGCACTATTTACATAAAGCGATGAAAAGTGTACGAGTATATTCATTGAGGCATTAAGTATGAAACGGTTATGAGTCATTACACTATATCTTAGGAGCACATAGAAACAGACAGTATGTGGTATTAAGATCATAGCGCACCAGGAGTCACTTGTGTGTTTACACAAATAAATATTTATTAGAAACTTGAAAGAATCGAATATTTTTTAAGTATTAAATGTGACATTAATTGTAAACTAATCGTAACTTTTGAAATTTGAAACAAATGTTACCTAAACAGCAGCAATATTCACAAAAAAAATGCTGTCATCGTTAAGATGATGAACTTATAGAGACAAGAATATTTAACGTCAGGATCGTACAAAGGGCGTAGTCCGGTCCTACACGCAACGACGCGATCTATGAATCACTAACAATTCACAACAATAGTTAGGGTGCGTTCTCATTGCATGTTACATTTTTAAAATATACGACTGCGCTTCTCCAGTAAACGAGAACTCTTCGAACTGAGATTATAATTTCTAAAATATGTAGACATAAAGTACTCAAACCATATTAGTGCAAATACAGGTGTCCATAACCTACTTTATAACGAAAAATCACAAATTTCCGATATTATTTACATACGTAAATGGTATAGTGATAAATCTTGAAACTCTAACTAATCCCAATTTCGAACACGGATCTCACAGAATGTTGTTTGTAGGCCTTGATCTACCGCGTTTAACACACAACTTCGTATTGAAAGGTATGTTCTGAGGATCCAACATAAAGACCTCCCGGATTCCCGGATTTAATCCATTAAGTAATCATTAAAATCACCGAGGACAACATTTTAAGAAATAATATTATTATGCCAACTGTTTTCAAATGATCGAAACGAATGTACGGTGTGAAGCTGCCTTAATGTTAAGCGGAATTCCCATAGACAAGTGCACGTAGCGTAGCGGCTCGCGCTCAGTGATTTACAGAGCTAGTCCGCTACAGGATAAACGTGGCCGAGTTGCAGACACTCACACAGCCATCGGGGAGAAAGTTAGGAAGTTAGGAATTGATATTTTTTTGTTCAGTATCAAAGGTGTTAAATAAAGAACAGATTTTTATATAAAAAGCTTTACTAGTATTATATTAAAATTCTTTAAGAAGCGTTTTTGAGAGCATGTTCTGTGAAGCATGAACATACTCGTATATTATGTAATGATGTCTAAGTCAAATGATCGCTTTTAAAAGATTTGTGAATGGTTTCCAAAATTAGATAAATTGAAAAATATAATACTTATTTTTTTGCATAAAAAATATCCAGATTTTTTTGTTTACTCACTCACTTTAGTAAAGAATCCAAAAATATAATTTAAAAAAATCAAACATTTTAATTTTGACTAGGCGAGTACCTACTTGAAACAGAACAATTCTGTTATCTTAATAGAATAAAATATAGCCTACTAAAAAGTAGTACAGAATACAGTGGCTATAGTGAAACGTAACGTGCTGGTGATTCGTGACTATGGACCTTGAAGTATCCTTTATTCGGGCAGTTAAAATTGAACTACTACACTTTAACAATTAAATCCAATATTTGAATGTTATAGCAGTAAATCTCTTTTCCAAGATGGAGGCCAAGCTCATAAACTGCGGAAATATTTTCGCAAATGTGAGCAAATGAATGACGTACGGATAAACTTTTGACAGAGCTTGATAGAATTGGCGTCGTTTATTGCTTTTAATAATATGATCATCAGTCAATAAATTACTACTACGTAGCAGACCGTTCTTTTAAAATGAATACAAAGTAATATTGTCATCTGGTTTGGTTTTTCTGTGTAAATGATATCTAACGTCTTGGTATCACAAACTTTATTAAAAATGCCAAGAAGCGCTAAAATTTTATCTACGAGTAAATGTATGTGGACAAAGGAATAATCATTCAATAAAAAAATCATATTACGAATTCCAGTGATTGCTTGAAGCCTTAATTTTATCATTGAAACGCAATCCGACTGGTAACAATACATTAATCCTTGAAATATCGATTCCAATCTGTCGCCGAAGGTCAAAAGTCACTGGCTCCAGTGATTTACCCGCTAAATTCGCCGAGAGTTAAAATGAATTTGTAAATGCTTTGCTTAAGGTACCAGTTACACCTTGAGCAGTGACGAGCAAACAAAGAGAGTAATTCAAATCCAGAATCAAGTAGGTACCTACTATTGGATTTTTCTGAATTATAACTTCTAGTTAAACTTACTAATGCCTCGGTGTCGGGATCTGTTCCCGATGTATGGCTCACCTCAACTCAGTTCAGTTCAGTTGTTTTACGGCCAAATCTTATAATTGGGGTCAACTGACCAATTTCCCCAATAATTGTTTCTGGATCAAGTGAGAGAAAATAACTTTAAAACATGCGTTAAATATGTCACCGGCAAAGTAAATTTCGTGTTTCGTGTTCCACAATAAAAAAATCCGGTGGAAAAGAATTTAGTATATTCTGTGTATGAAACATTCGTTCATCGGGTTTCTTGTTAATCCACAATACGAACCGACTTAAATCCTGCATTACTTGATAGTAATATTTTTCCGCAAAGTAATTATCGAGCGTACGATATATAACGCCGTTGTACTTATAAGGAAGCTCAATTTCTTTGCAATAAAACTTTTAAATCTGTGTGGCATACGATATTAATAAATTCTGTTGTAATTAACCCCATATCAAAGGGAGCAATATTGCAAATCAAACCTGTAGATTGAGAAGATATCGTTTAAAAATTATCCCACATTGTATTGTTTGTGTGTGGTTCAAGAGTGAACGCTTGTGGAAAGTTTTGGGCGATTTAACAATACATGACGTGTACTGATAAAATTAATGATAGATTTCTTAGAGAATTTCTTATACAATGGCTATCGCCTACGGCTTTGCTCGCTCTCCCGTGAAAATGAGATATTCGCCGACCATAAAATATCCATAAGACTATATCACATAACTTGAAATAGTTATCACCCCATTACAAATATCTTCGAAATTAATCCGATGTAAACTTACTCTTGAACAGCTTGGTAGACTGTGGCTTTAAGTCTCCTCATTATAAAAAAAGACTTTAGCTACCGAGTTTTAAGTGTAATAAGCGAACATACAAAATTAAAAAATGAAACACAAATTTCAATTTCTATCATTAGTACATACATTGAACATATATGTATGTTTTAGCTACTTTTAAAGACAATATTTTATGTCCAGATTTTCTCCTCGTTACTGAGTATTGTACCTGCTTATAGATGATGCTTGAGCGATGACTAACAGCGATGTCATTTACGATTAGGACATGTTGTAGTTCATAATGTCCTCTGCCTTCCAAGCGTTAATTCTATTTCGGTCCACCAAGTTAAAGGCCAATATAAACGTAACATTAAGCCTGTAATGCCCGAAAAGGTAGATAGATGATTGTAGTACACACCCACGTTTCGTTAGTTACTTTATGTGGCACCATATCCATGGTGCCACATAAAGTAACTGCCACATAAAGTAAATGCCGAACCCAAATCCAGACACCGGGCTACTACTAGAAATTTTAATTTTGGTTCCCATGTACAAATGTACAATTAGGTACAGATTAGTCATGGATTACCCCATACATTAAGATCTTATTTTTATTTCACTGCTTTTGGATGGGATTTCAAAAATAATCTAAGTAACCTGATTCTCTTCCAATGATATAAGATAATTCATATAAGATTTTAATGAAATTTGTTTAGCAGATTTTACATATCTCGTAGACGAACGCTTAGACAGACAGACCGTTACCATAATATAAATACTTAAACAAATATCAACAGCTGGTCGCAATAGAAATAATTCAAATATCAAACGCTTATACCCACTATGTCCGATGGAGATATGAAAATGTCTTTCAATGCTGTATTATGTTTATCGATCAAACAAATGATTTGTTATGATTCGAGTTTTGCAAATGGTTTATTAACTATAGGTATAGTGGTACACCTGTCTCATAGAAACATATTTTTCGCTTATGCCTTTTTCCCCTAAACCCCTATATTTTTCTACACTTGGACACAGAATTTCCCTCAGCATGGGAAAAGACAGTGAAATACCATTATACTACATTTGCCAAGTTTGGTATCCTAGGCTTTACGGTTTTGCGGAAAACTTAGACAGGCAGAATGTCTTCCTATAACGCCATGTTGTGTCAACCACAAATGCGCATATTGTAGATACTCAATGAAATAAATGCTATTCTTGCAAATGCAAGAATAGCATTTGCAAATGCAAAGACATACATATGTATATATACTCGTACATGTTTATATAGACAATTTTACGAGCGATAGTAAGGTTTAATGTAGTAAATAGGAGCGAGTAGTTCACTTGGTCCAAGTTCACAGAAATACGACGAAGAATATAATCATTTTCTTTTAATGTCCGTTCAGAAATCATTCGCTTTTGCCTTGTAACCTCAAGATCACCGGACAGGCCAGCCCTGGGTTTAATTAGAAAGAGCACCATAATATTTAAGTTCAATGCTCAAATGCACGCCCCTACCAGATTTATAGCCAAGTTGCCTGAAGATAAGCATCCATTAATTAAAAAAATATAATTTAATGAGTCCGGACAGACGTGTTTGAAATGTTGTGATTGCTTTAACTGGACACGCCGCATCGAATTTGTTTTGAGATATATTTATTGTTATTGAAATCCGTATTTATAACTGTTTAGCCGAATCCAATATGTCGGTCGTTGTAAATATTGATTCTCCATATATTGACAAGAGCTTTTTTATATAACATAAACATTTAAGTAATTTGTTTTTAAAACAACATGACAAAAAATATAGATGTTTACAGAAATAGAATAACGTTCACATGACATTCGATGAAAAAATTATCATAATGGAATATTGCTAATTTAAAGCTTTATCCCAGCTTTTAATCCCATGATATTTTGTTCAGTTTATCTATTCTTATTAAGTTTCCTTCTGTTCTCTTTAACTGCATGTATAGTCAGTGTTAATGCAAGCGACTTGTACGTTCTAATCAAGTCTTGTTTAATTACTAACTATGAACACACGGATTATGCTTATCATGATGCTATTTGGCATTTATTTAATTGTCTGTCTAGTCTCTGACATTAGAACATTGTAACTGAGTTATTTGTTTATACGTATCATCATATAAATAAAAGATCAATGAACAACAACGTTTATTTCAACATCGTTTGTCCAAATTATGATGAAATGCTCAATATTGAACACGTTTTCTTACGAGTCACTATTCCATGTATATGAGTGCTGTCTTTCAGTTCTTTACACACTTTTTTACAAACTTTCACACCTTTTTACAAACAATGTGCCTTTTAGATTAAATATTTGCTACACCGACCCGATAACATAATGAGTGGAACTGAATGCCGACGAATGCTCTATATTGTGCGCTCTAAAATTTTCTAAGTTATGTGAAGTCTTTTGAGCCACCTTAGCCTAGCGTGGTGGAGCATAGCACACTTGCAATTCCGAAAAGACTCTCAAGTCTAATAATAGAACGGTCGTTGGTTATCAACTAAAGCGGATGAGGCGCAATCATGTGGAAACACAATCTTTTTTGCACTCAATATCGACCCAGTTAACCCCAATGAAAGTAACAATCTCACTAGCACTCTCGTTTGTATGTACTCGCTTGACTACCTATTAAAATATTATGTATTTTATAAAAACGTTTTTCCATGAAATACAAATCTAGAGTTGCTTTAAAACACATCTTTCAGAGTTTGTAAAGCTTAAAACGACTGAATCCGTTTTCGTTGGGATTTTCAGATTTACAATACGTTTTTTACCGTATTTTTTCAAACTCCTGATCTTACATTCAACAAAAACGTTCCGCTTAAATTTATCCGTGTCGCGGAATCGACAACAGTTTTTATGACTCGTTAAAAAAATCGCCCCGAGAACTAAGTATAAAATGGTCGTTTCAATTTTTTCATTATGTTTATTTATTTAATCGAATGAGATAAACAAGGTACGATTCACACTTGACCTTTTAACAATTTAATTTTTAACTTTTTAAATTAACATTTGATAATTTTTAATTCTCTTGCTTAATATTTATTTGACATAATTAGGGAATGGATGATTTTTGAAGCTAATTTAGGATTTTCATTTTATCCTCACAATCGTTGTTTATGTATTATGCTTAAGGATTTCCCACCGGATGTAAAGCCTATTTCGTTTTTGCGTCGATAAAATTTGGCCGGTTCACGCTTTCTTGCATTGCGACACTGCTGAAAATTTGAAATTCAATCCGATGGTAGGTAGCTGGGAAGGGCGAGGCTCTGCCAAACTGACCGAGGTCGACGGCCCCAAGTAGCGTTTTTGCCGCCACTTCGACTTCTTTTTGGAGATTCTTCAATTATTTCTCGACTCTTTACCGCCGTTATTTAGTCTGCAACTGATATTATTCACACTATTTGTATGCCGTGCAAAGCTAACTAGGTTAATTTGATGAACGTATTCATAATTTTTTTTTTCAAACAGTGTCAATATCCAAAAAACAAATGTGTGTCAATAAGCATCATTAAATAGATGAAAAACAAATTATTATAAGGTAACAAATTAAACTATATGTTTTAGGTACGTATAAGTATGTCAGAAAAATCACAATAATTCTAAGAAGAAGATGTGTATAAAGATACCAACAGTAAAAATACCAATTGGTTCATAGAATGAAGAAAACCTTTCAAATTTAAATGATAAATGGAATTCACAACAAAACCGTACAAAAGTACGAACATTGTCTTCCGATAGCTTAAAATAGGCATTCTGTTAAAAAGCGTATTCAAGATGGCCACCGATATGCAATCTGAACAAAGCCTTTCCGAGCTTAATCCCAGCGCCCTTTCGAGATAATCTGACGATAATTAATTCATTAAAACTCAAATCGGGAATCGAACAGTTCGCATAGGCGATCTCTACAAGTCTTAATTGAAGTCAAATGGGGGCTCGTGAGTAAGATAATCGAAAGGCATTAATGATTTGAATTTAGAAGGGCACTGTTTTGAAACAGGGCGGGTATGGCACTGATCAGGCAACTAATGAAACTTTGAAAATTAAAATGCTAACTATATTAGGGAACGTTTTGTTCTTGCAGACTTTAGAACACAGGAAACGATGTAAAAATTTTATAACGTGGCACGCTCTAGGGCAGGCCTATGTTCAGCAGTGGACAGCTGTGGGCTGATGATGATGATGATGTAAAATTATTATATTACAATAAAAAATATTGTCATAGAATTTTATTTACTCACATTAAATTAAGTATTGGCCTTCTAGCATATGTGTTTTTCCTAACCTTAAGTTTGAATGTTTTCTGTAATGAATATATTAATGCAAAGAGCTGTTAATAGGGATTGAATTTGTTCTTGGTATTGTGATAAAAAATTTAATAGTGACGTTAAAACCTTACATGTTTAAAGTTGTCTCTTGTTAATCCTCTGTCATCGCGTCACTATGTTACATATCTAAATGAATTTCCAATTGACTCCTAACCATACATTTACCGTATAGTTAAATAAAATGATTCATCTAAAATGTTGATTAAATTAGGTTTCGACGTATATGGCTTGGTCCTTAAAAAGACTGGTTAAAAAATATTTTTTTCATTGATTCGGTAATCCGAGATGGCAGGCCTTATGATAATTTAATGGTTACAAGCAACCATGAATTTAGGGGTTTAGAAGTTATGGGACAGAAATCTTGGTTTAAGCTGGTCTAAATCAAGAAACTTGCCCTTCGGATCATTGACCTTTGAAAACATAATAAACTTTAGTTAGCTTAAAGGTGGTTTTGTATTGTGGGAGTTTTCTTGGATGTTTAATTTAATTTCAACGCCCAAAAAAAATTTTTATCGGGCAGGTACATATAACGGGTGAAAAGATTTTTTTAAGCGAATATTTTTTTTGTCAAAGTTTTGATACTACTTTTGAAAGATGCCAATAAATCGATGTAATACATAATAACATAAGATCACGCCTGTATTCCCACGCAGAGGTAGGCAGAGGAGTGTAGTACATGCCTACGATATACCTTATACCATAAACGATATACCATGTAATAAAGGATACCTACCTAAACCTATTGACACACACCGGACTCGAATCCAAACTTCAAAGTACTACTACTAACTAGGATTTTAAAATTATAAAACCTCGATCGAAAAGTACTCGATCCAAGGATCAAACCCAGGGCCTCTAGCTAAGCAGTCGCGCATGCAACCACTATACTAACGAGGTATTAATTAAGTAGTATATACCTATTTGTAAAAATACTAATAATGTTATATGTAGACTATATTATATACCACATTTTATTATATCCCAGGTAGATATAAATTTATACGAAATATTAAATTCACTAAGCCATAATACAGAAAGCGGTCTATCGATGAATCTACAAAAATCGCCGAAACTTTCAATTCAAAAACAAACACAGATCGCGGCATTAAAAGATGCGCCCGTAAAATCTTCGAAAATAAGACAACGCTGCTGACTGTATAAAGAGGAGGGACAAAGGGAGGACGCGGGGGTGAAGTGGGGAAAGCGGGGGACCCCGGACCAGTTACAGAAACAAAGATTGCCGAGAACGTCGACGAATAAGTCAGTATATCAATCTCACCGCGTCAACTGTCCCGGCCGAAACGACCCACGAAAAAACCCGCCTGCAAAAAAAGACGCTCCTCAGTAAAAAAAAAGCATTGGACCATGAATCGCATGCACTGTGAGAAGTGCCAATTAAAATTTGATAGATAAGGCGGTTTCCCGTTTTCGGTGCACCCGCTTTTCGTGTAATTCGTAAGTTTGGTATTTGGGAAAGACTCACGAAAGCCTAGGCTTTTAAGGTATTATGAAAGAAAAACAGTTATAACGCGTGTAGAGCTGCTATGGTTAAATTATTCTGAAGAGAATATTAAAGGAGTAAACGTCGAAAGAACTCGTCTTCAAAGTTGCAACCTATTATCAAATCTTCTTGGCTTTCGTTATGTTAATAGACGATGATAATTACACACTTACTCAGGGGTCTCATCTGCCTGTTTGACCAGTTAAATGTATAAAAAAAAATGACGCGCTCTGCTTACTCCTTACGGGTGTCTGGCATGATGGTGTAATATTATACAAGTATCTTACTTTATAGGTATTTTAATCGTATGAATCAATCAATTATTCGGCTGCACCAATACATGGTAAATTTATGCAAATCAATAAATTATTTAGCTACGAGTACAGTATCCTTGCGCTGTTAGTCAATATACTTAATATATTTAAATAATTTAAAAAATCTGAATGAATACTATGTCTGAGATACAACATGACTCATATTAAACAAGTGGCTGATCTACAAAAAAAAATGAGTTCTAAGCGCAGCGTAACCGCACTATTCCAGCATACAATTAAGGGAAAAATCTCATCTTTAGCAATACAGCCTTAAATGTAGATATCAAAACAAATTTAAAGGACAATACAATGGTTGGAGCAGAACACCAAAGCAATTGAGCGTTTGCGTTTGATACTAATTTAGGCATGGATGAAGCATAATTAACAACACGGTCGGTCGGTCGGTCGGCGGTCGGTAATGTCTACAAAGAGGGTTTTCTATGATTTCTAGTTTTAATGAATGCGTCCAATTAGATACAGCCAATGACTAATGTTAAAGATATTCGGTATTATTTCGATATGCATAGCAATTAGTAGACTTGTGTTAGTAAAAATATATTAATGATTTATATTAACTGTCAAAAACTTCCAAGTATTTGGAATTTTGTTAGAAATTAATGAAGATTACCTTTTGTTCGCATTTTTGGAATATCAAGTAATCGATTTAAAAGAATTTAAAATATAATATGTAACTAACCGTGCAATAAAAAGTGGTCAAAGACCCTATATAGTACATATATATAAAAATACTGCAAGTCGATGTAAAGAAGATAAACGTCATAGTAGAAAGCAAAATGGTAGGGATACATAAATATTCATTGTGACTATTAATAGTGATATGGTCAATTTTGCTCGAATCCCCGTAATCTGAGAAAATTGAGGCGAGTGGGGTCATCTTTATAGAGACGCATACATACATACGGTTGAGCGCTGTGGCGAACAAACGAATATAATTTTCGTATAATGTCCAATGCACACTGAACCGACGGTTCATTTTCTTTTATACATGAATAATATATTTTGTAACTTTCCATAATATTCTAATCTATTAAGACAATAAAAAAAATAGTGAATTATTTTATGTAAATGGTAACTGCTACGAATTATATATGTATATACAACACGAAATTAAAAGAACTCTTTGGAAAAAAACTCTATATCTTATGACATAAAAAATGTAACACAGCATTTATTATATTGGATATGATGCAAACCCTAATTAATTGTATAAGGGTACTTTTTATTACAAATTCCAAGAGAGCGCAATTGAAATTACAGGTAACAATTAATGTTTTTTTATTGCATTTATTTAATCTCTAGTTACAAATGATACGAGGTCACAATGCATTTTTATATGAATACTAAAATTAATACAAATGTGCAGGTTCTATTGCACATATTCCTGAATAAAATTTTATGTTGGTCTTGTACGACATGCAATAATTTTCTTCATTGCCAACATTTTGCTTTTATGATATTGATATTATTTTATACAGTCATAAAAAACAAATCACGCTTGTGTGTCTGTGTCATATTTTGAAAACAATCAATATAAAATGTTTATTAAATTCGATTTAAATTTCACAATTGTTCAATGAAGTGCAACATATCGAGTGTGCGTTACACTTTAAAGCTTGTCACTTTTTCGTACCACATAAGGTCCGTATGTTCCATAAAACGAATTTAAATCGACTATTGTTTTTGAGATCCGCGCCTTAGGACCTTAGTGTATAATTATCAGTAGAAAAACCTGCGCGTCCAAATATGGTAATCGACAACTGTCGTCCGTTTCACTGAGTATTATCGGTTCTGTTATTCTTGCTGTTGAAGCCGGTAACACGGCACGATTGCATGAAAGCTATCAATTCGCGATGGGTTTTACGACGTCTAGGAGAATTCTAATTTGCCTTATCATAGTTTAATACTCTTGTTACGAAATGCGTCATGGAGTCGATTTGTCTAAGAAAATTACTCAAGTATTTATTACATTTTTGTTTAACCGAATAGAAAGAACGATGTGGAATTTTGGTAACAATTGTCATGAAAAACACCCCAATGAGCTGGATCTACAACTCTTCGTATCCAACCCCTGCCAGTCACAGCGTATAATTTGACATTTAAAAGAACAATTCCTTGTCTCAACATAAGGAAATTTTCAATTGTATTTGTAACATAAACATAATTTTAATGTCCGCGGAACGTTATGCCAGTGTGTCCCTCATAGTTGAAATATTCAGAGGCTCTTTGCAGACTGGATATCATATTGAACATAGTAGTATAATGTTATTATCACGAGGAGAAAATTCATGTAATAATACACCTTCATGATCTGGACGTTAAGCTGAGGATATGTTTGATTCACATTAAACGATCCTTAAAGTGTATCTAAGTTATAATGTTACGCTGTGTTTGAAGCCGTATAATCGTAAATCTGAGTTTAAAATGACATTGTCACACTTACGTAAATGACATTGCTTATCGTCTTGTTCTTTACCAAATATGCTTATGTAAAAAAAATATACAATAGTATATATATGTACATTTGCTAGTATATTATGTTTAATCGATATTAGAGTTTTGCTTGAATTCCAATACTCGTGCTTATGATAAAAATTGTGAACAAATAATTTTAGAGTAAGGTACCTACTTCCGAAAGTAGCAAAATAAAATAAAACGTTACAACATGCCTTAAGCTCCGAAGAGGTAGGCAGAGGAGTGCAGTACCTACATTCTTACGTTTCACGAGTTACGTGTAGGTACTACTTACTGATGGTTTCGAAAATTTAACCAGGAATATTTTTTGTCTCCAGGCAAGCAATTAGTCCGTTATAGCATCGCGTCTGGTGATGTGGATCACAAATTCACGATAGAGACCCACACTGGCGCTATCAGGACATCTGGACAGCTAGACAGAGAAACCTCTGCGTCATATCTGTTAAACGTGAGAGCCGCCAACGGAAATCCGCCTAGCTACGACCAGACTCAAGTAAGAATTTCATTGCTAATTTTTCATGAATCAAGTGACTTTACACTATGTAATCACAATTAAATAATATTATCTCATTCAACAATTTCTTATTCACAAATAATAAACATAGACCGTTCCTTTGTTTTTATCCTTTTATGCAAAAAGATTAGGTATGTATTGGTATATTGGCAGACTTTCTCAAAGTCAAAGGATTGTGAGACACTAAATAATAATTTAATTCTAACAATGAAACAATTGATTACAACAATACGATAATGTATATTCGTCTGTCTACACCGCAAGGGCAGGGGGATTGTACAATGACGAATCAAAATATTGAATTCATGCTATTTTTGCAGGTTCAGATAACTTTAGAAGATGTCAACGACAACGCACCAGAATTCGGAACATCATCGGTGCGAGTGTCAGTGGCGGAATCGGCCGTTATTGGATCTGTGGTGTATGCAGCGAAAGCTGCCGATGAAGATGATGGGAGAAACGGACAGATCACCTACCATCTCGTGTCAGCCACTGGTCCCCCGAACACCTTCGCTGTAAACAGTCAACATGGTCTTGTGACTTTGTTGAGGTGAGTAAATACAGTTCTCTTCAGTTTTGTAATATTACATTACCGAGTTTTAATCATTCGACTCTACTTTGAATAACAGTTTTTCTAGAAATACGTTTTGATAATTAATAGTTAAATAGTTTTAGACCCTGTCCAGAAGGGGCGAATTCGCCGCGAAACGTTTCGCGCGAATTCATTCGCGCGTTACAACAAGGCGTC
>DWFO01002151.1:0-14251 GCA_018246595.1 Mimoniades nurscia nurscia | reverse complement strand
ACGGCCCGAGTTACAGTACCCGACGGCCTGCCAGGCAACGAGTGAAGCGTTGGATATATTTTTTTTAAATTAACTAGCTATCTGGCTAGCAGGCGCTTGATTCTCTGCTACCCCTCTGTTGTTCACAGTTACAGGCATATTACGTACAGTATAAGCATGCGTCATATTTGAAAAACTTTGTTCACTTATTTTAGTTCTCATCCATTTAAATGTGTCTGAAAAAATTGTCAATTTCTTTTATTATTACAGCTTCTCGCCTGTTACTTTCCGTGATATGTAGAGACAGAGACCTGAGTGCTAACTGAGTGCTTTTTCTACATCCATCGCTCTGTATATATCACATAGCTAAAGTGTTCTAATTTTGTCCTTGACGCAAGTGTTTATTCCGATATATTATGATAACTCAATTTGTAGGTTTCATGGTATAAAAACATTTCAATAAAAACTAACTTCAGTAGACTCGATTAACTTAAAATGTAAATTGATTGCAGCGGGTAGGAATTGTGCATTACTGATGTGCTTACCGCTAATATCCTGTTCACAGCGCAGCTAAAATGTAATTAACTTACTCTAATAGCAACGGGACTCACCTGAAAAAAAAAAATTAAGATAAATACAGACAAGAAACATAAAACCGTCTGCAAAAAGCAATGCACGAACAAAAAATATACGAATAATAGTGACGTAACATGCATGGAGTTTTATTTGCATTCGTAATATTTGATAACAAACTTGGCCTCGGGCGAAAGTCTACTAGTACGCCTGACCTCTCTATTCATTAAAATATAATCGAAAGCGAAATTAATTCAGTGTTGAGATTGTTTTGATAGCCGGTTTATTGCCATGTTTTTTGCCACCACGAGTGGCTGGTGTGTGTGTGTGTTGATAGTAAGCGGTACTAAATTGATTCGATGAATGCAATTTCGGCGTGAGAAGCGTGATTAAAATTTCGTAACGACGCGTTAGACGCCGCGGTAAACAGTATCGGTCAACTATTTGTTTCGATTCGAATCACACGAGAGAAATCCAAATTTAATTTCGCTAAGTAGATTGATTCTCATTCGGAACTCGGAATGAACGGCGATGACTCACCTTGAAATATTGCTTATGCTATTGCGGATTTTCAATTACATGCGACAGAAGAAATGCAGATTACGTTTATACGCAAATTCTTATACAGATATCTTTAATTGCTCTGCTTGGATCCGGCTTTTAATGGTTTTAAATATGAACCACACAACCGAACAATTTCTTTTATTTTTAGTACCAATTTTTAGTACCCCTGTCAAATAAAGCTTAATTATAATTATAGCTTTTATTATAAATATTTACAGAATGCTACTTTTCTACTATTTTTCGTTCACTTTAAAATTTAATACAGGTACATCGCCATATACCGGTATACGCATGTACGTAATTTTTTAGCACTTTTTTAGAGCAGTTTGCTGAGATCAAATTCTTGGAACCTAGAAAACACCGATAAAAAAAACTAGTTTTTCGAGTGTGGCCGACGATAAACCTCGTTAAAGCGACGATATAACCGATATAAGTGAAGAAGCGACCGCTAGCCCGTGTAAATGGGGCGCAAGTAACAAGTGCTTGCTGTAGACCACACTGACTTTACGCATACGTACGTCTTATGACATTACGCTGCTGACAATTTATTGCACACATATTTTTTTGCGCTGCCTCGTTTGTCGCGTTAGTTGCAAGCGCGACTGGCGATTGGGAGGTCTTGGGTTCGAATCCCCGGTCGGGCACTACTGGATTTTTCTAATTTGGATTCTCTAGTATTGGCTTCGAGTCCGGAAATGTGCCCGGTGTATGGCAATAACCTCACTACCTAGTACCTACCTATTCCATAGTGAAACGTAAACGTAACGGGTGAACCCTAGGGGAATACTACATTCCTTTGCTTATATTTATACTGACTACATATTGTCTTATGCCAACACGTCCAAGGAAAAACTCGGTTCTTTTGACCACAAAGCTTACGTATGTTAAAATTATTATGGGATCGGTAAAAATTTTAGTAACTCTAGAAATTACATACATAGGAGATACATATAGCGACACAAATAGTTACGATAATGCCAACGGAGTCATATTTACTCGTAGATTCGGACGATTGCTCCTTAAAACGACAAATGTACCACAACAGTCGCGTAGCAGTAGTGTTTTTAAAATGTTACAGAATACTTCCATATTAGTGGCAAAACCTGATTGTAGGAGAATAACATCAGGTCTGTAAGACCTGTATATTATATGTATGTGTAATTGACATTCGGTGTCCTTTGCTTACCCCGTACTTCCTTGGCTGATGGTATAGGTATAGCATTTTGAAATAGATACGTTTTAAAACTAGATATATCAGCATCGTTATTTTCATCAACTCTTTTGATATGCCACACGTGCACATAAGTACCTACTGGACATATTACACGTCTTAGAGAACATTACATAGAAATGTAACATGCGCAGGATTCCTCACGATGTCTTCCCTCAGCGTTGCAGCAAGGGTTATTTAAATTAGTACTTTATACGTGATTATTACTTTTTCAATTAATCTAACTGGACCATCCGAGGGTGGACTAACGCAGCGTTCATATGAGAGTAATATTTAACTCGTGATTGATGCAAATGCAATTAATATAGCCCCAGTGCAAGGCAACAAGACGCAAGTAAAGGCATCTGGGAAATTGCGAACGGTGTTGAATAACGGACGCTGTGAATATCTTATGATTATGCATAAGAAACTTTCATATTATAAACCTTAATGATGATAGCTATCAAACTTACAAACTAAAAAGTTGTTGCGCGCATACCTCTTATAAAGTAGTGTTACAATGTACAACAACGTCACCAATGCATTCCAATACAACTTCTAGAACATTCGAGAGTGCGCTGAGTTCTGGCCCTTCGGTAAAATTTCATACAATATCGATCTTTCGAAAATCATGCGCTTCATTGTTTGGAGTTACTTTCTTAATATCTCCACACTATTTGAATCAGCGAGATGATGATTTGCGCACTGTTATTGTCAGGTGTAGATTTATTACTGACACCGGCCATGACTATGACGGGCATGGACAAACACCATCCATAACTTAAGTAAACAAACATCCTGATACAAAACTGTTAATAAACATTCATCTATCCGGGCGTCGCCACTGCCAGGAATACGAGTGAACTCACCCCTCGGTGGTCACTGACCGTTTAAATCACATTTCAGTTACAATGAATCAATTGTGATACAATCGAAATGCAATAAGTAATTTCATTTTAAACGAGCACTGCAGCCAACGACCGTACACCTCGTGTGGGGCTCAAATGGCGTTCAGATTAACTAAATGCGATCAGACTAAACCGTTCTAACACTAATTAAATACAGGATAATATTGGGACTGATTCAGGTCTAAATAGGCTCATCCAGTCTTCTATAGTGCGAAGTATAAAGTAACTGGTGAATTAAGGGAATGTAGCACACTCCTCTACCTAACCGTTTGGAGCAATACATGCATGATTTTATGTTACTTAGCTTTATTAGCTCAACCCGGACGTCAAGTAGACCATCTTTAAAGTATTCTCCTTAAAGTTACAATATCATCGAAATAAACCAGGGTTCTATATAGCAAGTGTCATATAGCAACCAGTGTCCAATTTAGTCCAGGCACATGAGGGTGCAACTGTTGTAAAATATTCAAATCATGTATATTTCATATCACATTATATCGAAACCTGATAATTTTGAAATTTACATTTCACCACATTGTACGTCGAGTTTGTTAGATAATGTCCCTATAGAGCAATTTATGTTTACTATCGAATATTAATAACAAGGATTCGGTATAAAAGCATTACTTGACATGTTTATGGAGATTCTTAAGTACCTACACGCTTACAGTAAGCCGTATATTACTGGTTATGATTATACAGTAATAATTACAATTTATTGTAATTACAAATTTCTCTTTACCTAATCTCTAAGGGACCTGGCTTTAGCGTATATTAATAATAACCAACGTTACGATTTAAGTAACGATTAAATTAAATTTGTATTCTTACGTATATGTATAAATATCTACATCTAGGTACCTACCTATATATGAACTTCTAGACCTCAACTGGTAGATCGATTTCGATAAAAGGAGGTATCGTTTTCGTTCATTGTATCTATCTGAATTATAATATTGTTTGTTGCCGTATGGACATTTTGACATAGTACTTATAGGCCGGATCCAGACTAAATTCCACGCTTGAAAAGGAAATTTATGTATTAGGCATCTAGTGGAATATATATCGTTATTAAAAGTTGATTGCCTATGTACATTACATTCTGACACTACCTCCAGTTCAAATAACCATAATTGACTTCGTAACGATTGCATTGTATAATAAGAATTTGTTTCAAATGGGGAGCTATGAGGTGGGCGCTTTAAACGTCTTTATGGTCATGTTGATTTTTGATCTACGTTTTTCTGCGTTTCGAGTGGGAATCATACACGAGAGATGCCACGATCCGTTGCTATAATTGGATGTCTCGTTGCGGACCAAAAACAGACCCATTACTTTATAGACGGGCCGAGTTCCTACTCACCAATTGCATTATACGAGTAAACATACTGACGTTACGATACATAGATACGTGACTGCTGTGTTGTACCTTTTATAGATCGCAAACAATCTTTCCCATAACATTGCATTATGTGAAAGTACCAACAGTCCAGATATAACGTAGAGAGATAATGCGGTAGCGAACCTACATTTACGAGATAAATTGAATCTTTGAGATAAGAGTTTCTTGTTCTATCTAGCCAGACATGCGCATTTCATCCAATGTTTTATTATGATTTAACGGAGTGAGGTTCGGCGAACTTACATCCGTATTTGATTTATCTGACAGTGGATACGTTACTTGAAGGTTACTTAAACCTACGTGCATTTTAAAATTTGAGAGTTGAAGAGAAATATATAACTTTTGACAAACCGCAATTTATGTTAGTAGCCTAATATTAATCATAAATATTTTTTTCGCAACAAAAAATCTAAAAAAAACGTAACATCACGCCTGTAATCCCAAAGAGGTAGGCAGAGGAGTGTAGCACAGTCGCACGTTTCACTGGTTACGTTTACGTCACATCGTACGATACACACGCATGTACAAATCCACAAAACAAGCCACTGCTAGAAATTTTAACTAAAAATCCTAGTTAGAAAAATACAATGGTAGGTAGGTAACCATGTTGGCATTTAAACCCAAGAAGCATTTTGTTTTGTTACAAACGGTACATCAGGTTTAAACCTGTTCTAAAGTAAGTTACACTTCAGTACAAAATCTGCACCAATAAAAAACAGATTTGAAGTTCGTATCAGATGGACCAATAACGTGTGAAACGGGCAAACATTTGTGCGTGCTAGTCGTTTGTTCAAAAACGCCTACGCCTTATCGGTCCGCACTACCGTTATTAGAGTATGAAGTGAGCTGTAATCGTCGACGCCACCGCTCCATATCGCAGATCGGTTTTACGACTTCTTAAAATCAGTACATTTCGTGAGAACTGTCTGTTGTATTATTACAAGCGGTGCGAGTAAGCGGAGAAAACGGGTAATTTAAAAAGTAAAAGAAAAACGTTATTCGAAATTCTAACGCCTTACAATGTAAAGGACGATTTGCAAGACCGTCTTGATCTCGAGAACGCATTGCAATATAGTTACATATCAAAACGTTTTTATAAAATTGTACATCATTGTCATTCCTATCGAAGAAAAAGAACAAAATTGCACGGCTTACAAACAAAACTACCATAATATTGACATTCACAAAGTGTTGAACAGTACTTAAGAGGAACGCGAATACTGACGCGCGAACAAATTGACAAGAGCCACTAGAATGCATCGAGATTATTATGATGACTGATGATGACTCTTAGTAAAACTGTGTCCACAGTACAAATACTCTAGAAATAAGACACGCGTCTTAAGATTTAGTACAAAAATACACGTATGTATACATTAAATATTATCACAGTTAATAAGATCATTATAAAATTGAACGGTAGTTGCCGCAATCTAAAAATTCAGCTTGACTGCCTTGTTGGCCGAGAGGTTGTGAGCATGCATCCCGATGGAGAGGTCCTGAGTTCAAATTCCGAATCGGGTACTATTGAATTTTTTGAACTCAAATTTCTAGTTAAAATTTCTAGTAGGTAGTGACTCCGAATCTGAATTTGTGTCCGGTGGAGGGCCGTAGGTTCATCTCTATTCTATTGTGGAAACTAAACGTAACTGTACCACACTCCTGTGCCTAACTATTCAGTAATTAAAGGCGTGATATTACGTTTCGTTAGTAACACGTACTTCAATGGCGGCATTCATTCTATTATAGTCAACTCCATTAAAATTAATGAATGCACATATGTAGAATCCTAAACTATTGTAATGTCTTAAATTTAACGCGCTCCTATCGACAAATCAGTTACTGTTTTAAAACAACTGCTGCCGAATATCTCGTCTCGCTTCCGTTGCATACTGTATAGCGTAGTTGTGTTCAATAAATCTCTGTGTCAACTAGCGGTACGTATTTTTTCGTCTTCTTGTCCGATCTGCTGCGCTTCGTGGAACCGCAATTCGATAAGCTAGAGTTAATCGCGATTAATAGACGTACCGTTCATATTTCATTGAAAAATCTACCGACTTACTTCGTTTACGAACGATACAAAAACGTTCCCATTTTTCGTCAAATTTTTTGTTGACTTAAAACTATTTGCACACACAGGTAGCGGCCAGTGTGTTTAGAAAGCAAGAGTTCTAAACTAGGATCAGCCGCACATACAAAGAGAAGAATCGAGATCACTTTTCGTTTCAAAGCTGTAATGATAGCATCAGTAATAAAGAATGTGCTTTGACTAAAAAAAGTGGATAGCGGACATGTACTTAAGTGAATGAGTCGCCATTCGCCACCATATAACTGGAACGACCAGAAAGACCATAACACCGGAAACGGATGGAACTGGAAGCTGTTGTTGTCACGTGTTCATTTATTCACGTGTTCACTGGCCATAATTATGAATGGCGTCGCAATGCAGTTTAAACATCGCATCATTTTGCGTCAAGAACGTGAAAAGAATCAACAAAGGCTGATCCGGTCGTTCGTAAGAAAAGTCATTAGCAGTATTTGGAGCATGCGAACGTGGGAAGTTGTCATTCGAAAGTCATAATTAAAACTTAGCGAGTGCCAAGTGGCAATAGATTGTCGATTATGCGTTACTTTTCTTGGTTGCTTTTGTGCCGCAAATTAACATTGTAACCGATCGCGGTATCAATGATCCGTGCACTATAAACATTCTGGTCACAATCTCGGAAACGTGACCGCTGTTCTTGTTTGCACTGCGGTTAAAATGGCTATACGCGGACGAAAGTTTCAACCTACATTGAGGATCGAGCACGTATGTATCACTTGACTGACAATTTCCCCGCTGTGACGTGGATGGAACTACATTTACGGCAGTGGGCTGCAGCCCGGAATGAATGCAAAGTTTGCCCGCAAATGTCGGAACATCACATACCAGCTCACACCGAGCGAAATTCTCTCATTCGTGACGTCGAGATGATGAGCCCATTGACTCATGTGTGTGTTGATCTGAAGTGGAAATCAAACAATAAGACGCTTTGTCTGCAGCCGATACCACGTCATATGGAGAGGCGGTTTGAGATGGCAATAAAAAGGGAGGACGCAGTTACAGGAATGTGTAGCCGTCGGCACATGTGTATTAGTATCTGAGGAACAATCAGTGGAGAGCGTGAGGGGTTCTCGAGCGGTTTCGTGATAGTATGATCTCGGATAACAGAGAACAAATCGTGGAATTCATGGAAACATTTTCTGGGCTCACTGCGAGTTGCGCGAAGGAAAACATGCGGTCCTATTAATGTACTATCGACATACGACAACCCCGTAGTTTTTGTGATATGATATTCTCAACATGTAGGTATCAATGTAGAATTTCATGTATTATGTAATTTACGATACTTTGTTGGCTTCTTTATTATTGTATTGTTATTCACTCGTTGTATTTACGAGGACGCCTCAAGTACGAATCAAGTAGACCTCAATGTACTTAGGAAAATTATAATTACTCGTATAAACTTTTTCTCTGAAAGGACGACATATGAAACAACTATTTTAGTTTTATGTTAATAAAATTATTCAGTTTAATCAGAATAACGTAAACAGATTTTTTATAGTAAGAAAGACGTCAGTTTAAAATTTCAAGTGAACCAACTTCATGCATACGCATTGAGGTCAAAATACTGTTAAGGTGATTTCAATCAGAATCCTGTTAAAAGTGAAATGGCGACACTGATTTTTTTATGGCGTCATTGCAACCGAGACATTACTTTTATGTAAGTGAGAGTCTCAGAGGTGTTTTTGAATTTCTTAATCTGTCTTGTTCGATATATAATTTATACACAGCACTTATTACTTACAATCGACGATTGATCGCTTCATTTGTTATCTAATGATTGCAAAGACGGCTTTTGTTATTATCATCAAAACGGCTTTTGGAATAAATCAGTAATTTAGCTTAACGAAAAAGTGTTTTAAATAATTAAAGAAGTGCACCTACATACATATAACACCAGACCAAACATTTAAATTGTAAGAGTAAAAATTATGAAGTTAAATTTTAATTGCATATTTGATGACTTAAGGAATTTAATGAAGTAGGCATTAACATAAATGTAACATGACGCTTGAAATCTCCGAAGCGGTAGGCAAAGGAGTGCAGTACACTCCTACGATTCATCAGTCACGTTTACGTCCCACCAAGAAATAGTGAATAGTATGGCAATAAAAATTTATAAGAATTCTTTTATTAAAATTTAAATATATAAGGAGCTGCTATGTTGAAATGAATAATGATACCTGTTAATAAAATAATATCGTTGTAACAAGTAGAATTAGTTGGAAACATACAAATTTACTTTTTACTTTGATGCAGCGTACAAATGTTGAATTCTACCGTGTTATCTTATGTTGTATACACTGTAATACAATTGACATTTTTGCAATTTAAGCGAAACACTCAACAAAATTCCGACATTGTACGTACGTTCGAGCGGCGTTAAAGTTATATAAAAATATATTGATATTTTCGTTCATTTGATTCTGACTCTTTAATTGAGTTTCAAGACTTTGAAATAAAACCTTGCGACCATAACATATATTTATTATATGGGGAAATAAGTTTTCCTGTACTTTAGAAATATATTCATCACACTTCTCTTTAAATATATAAATAATCCCTTACAGCATTGGTGGTCAATTTCACAATAAGGTCGCTCGCCCATGTGTAACGGAACCTCACCCAAAAAGTAACTTTAAAGATTCACTGAGATGAATAAATTGTCGGTAATGTGAACGGTACGCTATGGAGCGACGTCGTAAGTCACACTTTTAAAACAAAAACAAACATTTTAAAATTTATTTCTAATCGTCTAAATACGAGTACATATGCAGGTCATATAATATATTATGTGTACACTATGTATTTTATGGCTCCAAATTTTAAAAATTAACCTTATTCAATATGTTCGCAATGAAATATTAATCAGACGTAAAAAAAATCGATCAAAAGTTATGAGATAATTCAATTGACTAATATTTCTGGAGCAAACGATGTATTCACTATAAGTAAAATCAGATTCAAGTGAAAGTCACACATAAGCGGCGCCACAAACGGTAGAACTTTTGTATCAATTATTACAATTAGAATCATCATTGCGTAATAGGTATGTCTTTATTGACTTATGATGACCTCAATATCAATAGAAAAGGCGAGATAATGGGTGAAAGCCGCGGAATTGAATCCGAAGGCCTCATCATTCGGTCTGATAACCTTCGAAGCTATTGTACGCGACCTACGATTAACTGAGCAACAATAAAGAAGCAAGACGGGTGGAGTCGAAATGGTCCTTTCATTTACCAAAATGAGTTGCCGCTTGTATATTTACGAGTACGTTGTCGAGTTATTAGCCGATGTGAGTGGCGTGTGAGCCATCGACGGGGGCTTTGTGGTCCACAATGAACGCTGCATTGAATGAACACATTGTATTGTTCGAATTCGTGTTAATGATGTCCACGTGGTATTAATTGCTGAGTAAGATTAACGATTTATTTGAATTTATTAGCATATTCGAATTGAAAGGCGTTTCGTTCATATCTATTATAGTAATCGCGATATATTTCAAGTACAAATCAAACAATATTTAAATATCATGTCATGAGCAAATACCTACTCGTATATGGCAATAGTGCGAAATGAAATCTTTATTTATTTATTTTGAAATAATTGTAATAATAGATCTGGCTTTAGCTACGTAATTGTATTTGTTTATTTTATGTCACCGGACTAACTGTTGATGTTATCTGTCTTTCCGTTTTAAACGGCGACGAAATTAAAACGGCGACGAGTTTCCGCTCCGATGGTTCCTAGTGTAAAACCACCTTTCCACAGAATCGGGCGGCCCTTCGCCCACAACAATATCAACCCAAATTGTCCATCGATGGCTTTCGACGCTTCCATTGTGCGCCGGAATTTGTAACTAACGGGAGATCTCTTGCAATTGACTATACAGCGAGTGTGCGTAAGATGCATTTCGCTAAACCGTCGACTCACGATCTGAGAATTACTGTATACTCTTGCGGTTTTTGCTATCACTCAGAGTTTTATTAAAAAAATTATATTTCACTACCACATCTTTCACGGTCGGCCGCCCGTCGACGTTCAATGCAACCACCAGCACAACCAAATTGGTTTTTGTGTACAAAAAATGTCAGAAATATTACGTTGTACAAATAACGGGCAGGTGTTTGGTTTAATTGATTGATTCAATGGAAAAAAGATTAAAGTATATTATTTTGCTTGTATTAAATAAGATTAACACTGACCTATAGTCTGTTTCCCAAAGTGTTTTTTTAGCCTAATACTTACCAATTGGAACACAAGACATTTCATCGCGAAGTTAGGATATAGAAACATAAAGAGAAAACGAAAAATAAACGTTTGTAAACGTAAAAATATAAATACAAAGCGACAGTTAGAGCCGGTACATTGAATGTAATCCAGTAGTAGCCATGGTACAGTCGCGTACAATATCTCCTAGGGAAGGGTCATACACGGCCACGCGGACGAGAGGCGCATTACTCTCCACGGTAGTTCGGTGTTAGAGGTGAAGGGTTTGTGGGGCGTGCGAGGTATAAACTGCGAGCGTGACTTCACACCACACACGCAACTGCTAGCTGCTACGGCTCAATCGTGAGCCACTGGTCTCTGATTATCGCTCGCCACCGCCGAGCGCCGCTCTGCTTGTATCTCACATGCTCCGATTATCTTTTATCTGCGGGTCATTGGAACCGCACGCACATACATATAAATAACACGTGTACACTCATATCTAAGTATATAACTAGAATAATTAATTTAATTCGTTGAGTACTAGATTAATTAATAATTTCAGAATAATTTTACCTTAATAGCATTTCCGAAATGTAGGTGTAAATTATTTTAGCTTAAAGTTTTCATATAATCCCTAGGTAGTCATCGTTTTATTATTCACATCAGGTCTTTCATAAAAATGTGAAAGATAAGACCATAGTCTGACGTCCTAGCCATGTACGGATTTATAGCAGACACTTTAGGGAACATTACGGAGAAGTCTAAGGTGTGTATGTTTTCTTCGAATATTTACTTTGATTGTTGTAGCAAAAAAATTATACTTTATCAACACATTTACTTATACATACTTATTTACTGATTAAATATAACGTATTAAGCACGTGATGAGAGTTTACTAGTTTCAATTGCACTACGAAAGAGCAAGTAGTAGTTAAACGCAGCGTCAAAGGTATAGGTACATCAAGCAGCCAAAGGAATATACATATAATATGTACATCGATTGAGAGAGGCGGCCATTTTAAGAGCAATTTTCAATTTATTGTATGGTATTATATCCTGGTCTTCGGACTGGATTAGCCTATTGATGCTCTCCCCATATTATAGTGACTGTATAACTGGTGAAAGTTCGAAGCACTACACTGTTCTGTCCGTCCCTTCCATAAGAGTATAGGGTGATGTATGTTATTGTAGGTAACACCCCGCGTTGTTCCTCAAGTGAGGACCAACATGACTAGCGGACTGTGCGTAGACAGCTTTATTTGCCTACGGCAAGTAACAGCCACTTTATTCCTGATGACTCAGAACAGTTAGACGTTCCGCCGCTATAATTGTGCCAATAATTAGTGTTAGTACTTTTATGCGTTTCTATAATGATAAGCATAAAATAATATATCCAGCAATTTAAAGTAACTTTTTAACCATAAAACTATCAAACATCAACTACGTTATCAATTACAGTTGCTCTATTGTTTTCATGCCTATTCGAGGACAATAAAAAAATAATCGTAATCCTATTGATGTTCCCTCCACTATAGAATCAAAATATCAAATTAACAAAGAAGTCATTATATAATTTGAAAGAAAGAATACACAATAAAGTTATATTTGTCATAGAAGACTAAAGGTACACAATTCAATAAACATAATTTTATAATTTTATTGTTTATTACACATTTTGGCAATTTACTGTTAAAGATAATAATACAGTTATGTTATGTTACATGATCTTACACTATTCGCTTTAAGAGGATTAAAAAAATATTAGGCTGGAAGTGAAACGGTCGGCTCGGCTGGTTACGACTGCGACAAATCCCACAATGGAGCTGAGCACGGCTAAGGAATGTGGACGTGCTAGTCCCGGAAGAGCGTTCGTTATCGCCAAGAAGCATAGCAACCGCACGTACCCTAAGCTTCATACCGTCGGCTTTTCACAGAAATTTCTAACGTCTTTGTTCGACCGTCGCAAGCACATTCAAACCTCAATGGATCGTGGAAATGTATGGGCCCAGTGCGATCGACCCACGCTTCTGCTCTAGAAGCCATGCATCAATGTACACAAAATCGCGGAAGCAAATGAACTGGAACAATGACTCCGCACAATTTCCTCGCCGCAACGTTACCAACTAGAATCAACAAAAATGCCATCGTATATACATACCTACATGTTGGTAAGATGATTATTCCGAAATATTTTCCGCTCCAAGATATTATCCGCTCGGAGCGAAAACTGTTGACTTGGAAAACATTTTTTGGTTGCATAAATAATGCTAGTCTTTTACGAGGGAACTTTTCATTAATATTCTACGGCCACATTTTTAATGAGCTCACTCTCACTGGAACTACGATATTACGAAGTTAGGTTGATATTTATCTAGTCGAGAGATATTTCTTTTAAAGGCTTCAAGAATAATCCTCCAAAATAATCTGACGTAATACTAAAACCCAAATAATTTTGTTACTGGAGTAAGCGACACGCTAATTTCTCAGTCACGTATTTATCCACTCTTCTAAAAAATGTAGGTGGTGAGCGCTCGACAGTTTTTGGCCACAGATAAAATCTTGCAGTTTACAACTTAAAATGTATTAAAATAAAATCAAATAAAAGTCCTATTCCAAATCAGAAAACCGCTTATTCAAATAACTCACAGCAATATCTAGATAGTTCTGTTCACGAACAAATAAATACCAACGGAACGACGGTGCGGAATAATTTTGCCATGTGAAAATCATGTCATAGCATCTAATTTGAACTTAGGTCAAGAATCTTAGGGCAGTAACCGAGACTGGAATCAATTTGAGGTAGAATTCAAAGTAACTATGTCATGAGGTTATAGTAATCCAAGAGAGCCCGTCGTCGGGTCCGTTATTCTCGGTTCACGCGGCACCGTGAGATTATACAAACCAATCACAGCGACTGGTGACTTTTCATCTCGACCTTACATGGATGAATATACAGCGAAAAACAATTGTCGCGCAATTTACACATTGTTGCCAACGCGTTCTATTTTCTTATGAAAAAAAAATATATGTCTCTTGCCGATATGTTCAGTACGAGTAATTTGATTGGCTAAAAACAACACCATCACACCTTAAAAAAATTGCGTGAATTTACATTGCGACAGTAGGTACCTACTATTATTATGACAAACATTAAGTTTACTAGGAATATTATTAAATTACAACCCCCCAACGGTTCTTAACTGTTTGCGGTGTGTAGAGTGGATGGGCTGGCCGCTAACCCGGTTCGAGATCTCAGAACGTCTTCATCTCTTTATCGGGGATCATCAGGGCCGACG
>DWFO01002150.1:0-14253 GCA_018246595.1 Mimoniades nurscia nurscia | reverse complement strand
ATTAATGCGAAAAAAAATGTTCCTAGACGCGCCTACTCTACATTTCTCTATGTGTGTGTTCGTTGTCTTTTGTTCCATTCCAAATTTGAAGTTCGAAATTTGACATTGAAATGTATGAGTAGCCGGTAATGCAGTGTTTGACTACCCTGATTATGAAACTGGGGTTTGAATGAAGGTGCGATATTCAGTTGAGTTTCAGTGCACTGCAATATGCTGATGATGATGAGCAAAACTCGTGATGAACCGGGAGTGGCGGTATAACAATAATACTCATAAATAATAATAATAGAAATAATAATATCTCGGGACATCTCCACACACGGCCATCTGATCCCAAAGTGAGCATCGAGAGATCTTGTGGTATGGTAACCCGAAGGCTGATAAATTACATATATACATATAACTATATACTTAAACAGATTTTTTTAGACCCAGACACAGAACAAATACTTGTGCTCATCATACAAATATTCATTCTGGGTGGGAATCAAACCCACGACCCGCGGCGCAACAGTCAGGTTCACTAACCACTGTACCAACGGACCGATCGTGAAATAATTATTATTATTCCAAAGCTTAAAATTATTATTATTATTCCAAAACAAACCAAAACATAATCTCAATATGAACGTTTGTTTAAATTTGCATATAACACTTGATACTCGTAGCTGATAGATACTGATGTCATGATGTGCTTCTTTCATACACCTTCAGATTTGTTGCCTTGGATGTGTTAGGGTTGTCAAAAGAAAATCATGTAACTATGTATCATTTTAGGACCGATATATGTATGTATGTATCATTTATTTCACAGCCCCATTGGTCGAGTAGTTGCAGTTGCGATTGCCGTGTAAAAGCTCCTAGGTTCGATGCCAGGTTTGGGTACTGCGGGTTTTTTAACTCTGAAATCCTAGTAGTAGCTCGGAGTCTGCATTTATGGCCACCAATTCCATAGCGAGACGTAAACGTAATTGATGAACTTGGGTGTGCAATGCACGCCCATACCTACCTCTTCTGGGATTACAGGCCTGACGTTACGTATGCAAGTGTAATTTATCAGACGCCTGGTCACCATAGCACAGGCTCTTCCATGTCTGAGATCAGGTAACCATACGTGTAAATGTCCGGAGATATCTATTTTTATTTACCTATCTATTTGTTTTCATGGGGTTCATGTAATGGTTTAAAACCAGTTTTATTATCTCCAGTTTTGAGATTGGTGACAGCCCTATACAAACCCAGAGCTAGCGATGCGTGACAGCCCTACGATGTAATGATATGCCAAGCGTACGAGGCATTACGCATTCTTTCTGTACACAGTAATTTAATTTAAATTATGCCATTGTTTCGCAAATGTCAAGTCGACCGATCCACTGTGGCGTTGTCTGCTTTGATTTTTTAATAGATCCCGGTTTAAGATTATTCTAATTTTTTCTACGGTTAGATCGTAGGCCTATCTCTCTAGCTCTGTCAAGGAATTGGTAATCGAGCAGACAGCAGTCAAGAGGTTTCCATTGTGCATGGCGACTGCGATATATCCCGAATAATACAATAAGAACACGAACGGTACTGGCTATTGTAGCTACAATTAGAAGTTGAATTATAGACGGGCAGTAATTAATTACGGCAGCAGCGGAGACGGGCCGAGAAATTGTGCACTTCCTTCCTAGTCTGAGAATCATGGACAAAAACGCCTCAGCGTAAGCCCTGTTAGTGGACTAGACAAATAGGACAGTTGACGTATGACCGGTTAGGTTTAATCGGTGTGAGGTCAGCAGGAATGGGACTGATAATAATACTAGTATATGTTAGTATGAGGGCAGCATTAGTAAGTATCCATCCTATAGGAAGTTCCTTACAGACACGTTGTAACTTGTGAGGACAAAGATGGACATATTTAGTTTTTATAACATTCAGATAACATTTGGCATAGAATCTCCTAATGAACTTCACTTAATGCCGAGAATGAAGTTCACAACGAATGCTTTATGTGAAAAATAGATGTCAAATTAATAAATAGGTACAAATATGTTATGTACTATAAGTTTCATTTCTCTGTAAGTGAATTTATTATAAATTCTGTAGAGAAATAAATTTTGAAACCTTCTTTAGAGAAATAAATTCTTAATTTAAATATCGTTATGAGAAAGAAGTACTGCGATCCTTAAATTACAATAGTTTTGGAATTTAGTCTCGTTGTCTAGTCCTAAGTTCCAACTTGTCACGCACTTCTAACCGCAGTAATGTCCGTGTGTAAGATTAAATCACTCGCTATATCAATGAAGGAAAATGTGAAGAGGAAACTGGCCGACTTTCTGTTCCCCGTAATGTTCTCTAAGGCGTGTAAGGTCTATTAATCAGCTATAGGCCAGCTTACAGACTGTGCACTTGACCCATTTCATTCAGACAAAAAATCCGTGTCCGAACGCGGAATTTTCATCATTCCGCTTGAATTGAAGATCGTTAAAAAATTCAGTACCGGAGTTACTACAACGTTAAAAGAATGTTTTAAATTAATTTTCTGTCTGTCCAATACATATTAATGTTGCATTCGACTCTCCCCAAAATTCCAAGACTGATCTCTCTGATCGTTTTGATCGTCACTGGCAGATAAATACAGATTAAATATTATCCTTACAATGTATGCTTTTTTAAATAAAAGAACTGTCAAAAACATTACTCAATGCATGCCATGCCATATGCAACGGATTACAGCTGGCAACACCGATGGAGCTAACAATTCATAATACAGACAAAGTACATGTTTTATTCTCAGCTAGGGGAGAAAGGATATGAAACGTATTAATAGAGGACACCACATGTTTACTAAAAATGAAGTTTGTGGAAAGATGACTGTTTTTACATAGTTATATACTGGGCTCGGATATTTGGCTACTTCGGACGACATATTTCATACATATTCGGAAGTATATTCTATGACGCTGTCACGACGCAATGAACATATATTATCTTTTCTTGCGTAACCGGTCTGTTAGATGGTCACGGAAACATCATCACCCTCCACCATCAACCTCCCCAAAGTGGAATTTGGGTTGGGATTTGGTTGGCTCTGGGCTTCCGCATTGCATCGCACAGGTCCCACTGCCTACGCTGCTGGCCGTCAGCGAGCAAGGCATTTAGCTTGGCACCAGAGTACCTCGTAGTAGGGTGCATCAAGCGACACAGGACACCTTATGTATTGGACTACTGACATGGGATTTGAAACCCCTTATACTGCCAATCACAGAAACAATGGAAAGAATACATGAGTAATTGTCACTCAACAAAGTGATATATGGAAGTAAAATGAAAAACAATCGCAAATCAGTCAATCTGGAACATAATTTAATTAGGTATATCACTCATACGGTGCTCAGGAAACGTTTAACGTTAAAATAATGATATTTGTTTCAATCGTTCATCGTACATCGCCGTCTCGCTGACGGTAACAAAAGTGTACATATTTACGCCTCGGCTCAAAACGGATTTGTTTAAGAGGCACATTTTAGGACACGTGACGTAACAACATGGCGTCTATTTTTAGCGCAGTGTTTTGTCAAGAGGAATTAAATTTGCATTGTTATCGTATCATTTAAACATGATAATATCGGCAGTTAATTTTGTTAAATATCGTCGTATATCTCATAACAAATAAGTTTTAAAGTTTTAATGCAATGAATAAATAGAAAATGTTTACGGATTGTTATTAGCAAGATGAAACAAACATATATCACTAATACACAATATAGTTATAAACAAATTTATGTATAATTTTTAAACAATACTTATACAAGAAATATTTGTCACCACAAATAAGGATAAAAGTAAGAATTTAAAAAATAATTATTTTTTACTTTTCAATAAGAACTGTGCGAGAAGCTGTGCTCCGCGATCCCCAACTCGCATGTCCAGCGTAAGGCCGATGTGGATCACATCTCAGGTGTGGCTTATGACCAGCTGTGGACTTCAAAAAGCTGACGATGGTGATAAACCGATACAAGAGCAGGTCACGACGTTTCTACAAGCAAACCCTGTACGTAAGAACCTAGCAAGATGCCTACGCAGAACCACAATACCAATGAGGCCGTATCCGGAGTGAACGATGTGGGAAAAAAACCCATAAACACAAGGATGTTACCAAGAGCTTGCAGACGACTCGATAAATATACAAATATGATTCAGACAATCAATATGTTACCGTTTTCCTTTCCAAGGCAACAGCAGTTTTTATGTATCACCGTACCATTTATTGAAATGGAGTGCGAACTATTTAGCGTAGGCGACAAGGTACGATACAGATTTGCCTAGCGACAAACATTTCTAACGCCCACGTTGTTTTTTCTGGACTCAGCCAAGTTATCTGATTTTAAGTTATTTTTCGATGGCATTGGTATTCAGAATCCAGTTTTCCAATCCGTTGGTCTATTAAAATGTTTTGTAAATCCCGAGTTCTTTTAAATATGTTGTTCCATTTAAAATTACTAGCTGGACGAACCAGTTTCGCTCGACTGACGTTGAGGTTAAATAGTTTTCGTTTGTTAGTCACTTCGAAGTGACACCGTAGGTTAACAATACACACTACAGATTACAGGTAGCCTACTCAAATCTGTACTTTTAGATAGGTACTAAATTTGTATTTCGTTTCTTTAATCTCACAACAAAATACTAACAGAAAAGTATTTTAAAACATGTTAACTGCCTCGTTGGTTGTGTGACTGCCTCTTTGACCGTGTTAGTTTCAAGGGCGACTGCCGATCGGGAGGTCCTGGGTTCCATTCCCGGGTCCTCTACCTACCTCTTCGGAGATTACAGGCGTGATATTATGTTTGTTTATTTTAAAACACTTATATCGATTTTTGTGCATAATTGGTACTAAGTCGTTATATGTATATTTACTTAGGGATGAAATTTTCAAAAACGATCAACCACATCAATTTTTTGTTTCTGGAAAGTCATTCAATCTTTCAACCCTTACTAAACCTCCTTAGGAGTGGAACTTCCGAAAATATGTCGAAACCGAAAACACGAATTGTTCGTTTAAAGTTTTAAGATAAAATAGTAAAATCTTTTATAAGTTGTCTAAGCCGTATTTGATTGGTCTTTATATTAATGGCAATATTATGGAATAATTTAGACATCGCCATTCGGTCCCACACAAAGCAGAGCCGGGATATTTACGATCAAAGCTGATAAATGGTACCTATATACATTTTTGCATACACACAAGCCTATAGATCTTTCATTTTACAGCCACACACGACAGAAGATGCTCTTGCACACGCCACAAATACCTGTTTGCGGTAATTGGGAATACTACTTACAATTCCTGTCCAACAGTTAGGGTAACTAATTAATTCGAGCAAAATGCCGTAGGTTATAAGAATCTTTGCAAATTGCGATTATTTGTAGTTTTCCTTCGCACTTCTATTGACATGTGCATAAATTAATCATTCCTCGGTTTTATTTATCTTCCAATAAATACGGTTCTATCAGCTTCTATATTGATAATGTCATATTCATCATCATCACCATTCACTATTGGACACCAGTTTATTTATTTACATTTTATTTACCAGGAAAAAGAACAGTTAAGGTCATATGATCGTGCTAAAATACGAACCATTCATACGGACATCACAAAAAAACACATGCTATTCAATTCATAACATCCTATTCATAATCCCATTTTCTAACAAATCACTCACAGCTGTATAGGGAGGGTAGGCAAAAAAATATAGTTAAGGCTCCGAATACACGGTTATTTAAGCACCATAGGCCGCGTGTGCAATAGTTGAGTATTTAGTATTTGACAATGTCTGCTTTCTGCTTACTCCGTAAGGAACCTGGCGTGAATATCTTCAATTTGCCTTCTTTCTGCCATCAGTTAGTTTATTAAACACGTGGATATTAAGCTAACGCGCTTATTGATGACAGGAAAAAACAAAATAAGATTTATTATTTGGGCAAATTAGATCATTATGCGCCGTGCTAATTATGCCGTGTTGTGTACACAGCGCTCTGTAGAGGGCACTAGAATCACTATTGTTGCTTATTCAGTTGTTCGTTATTCAGATATTCGTTTTTTAAAATTCTTTACATATATTGGCAGTCCCGCTGACTTAATGATGGTCCTAACCAGTGGACCGCAGGTAGTAGGTTGGATTCCCATTGACTTGGTTGTACTTTCATCGCTGTATTGATAATATTTTTATTATACATATTAGACAACATTATTTTGAACGTAAGTAAATGAAACAAACTTATATGTACGTGAAAGGTGTATTAAGGTAACTAGAATGAAAAAAAAACGAAACATAAAACACCGTTTGGGTAAGCAAAGATATACAGTTCTCTTACTTCGTAGCAGTTATATTATAATACTAAATATGAATTGTACTCGCATAGATACTAACAACATAATACGTAACATCACGCCTGTAACGCTCCCCGAAAAGGCGAGTCTATTGCCATGTACCGAGCACGAATCCCGACACCGAGCCACTGCTAGAAATTTCTACTAGAAAAATAGAAAAATTAATTAGAAAAATCCAATAGCATTCGACCAGGGAATCAAACCCAGGACCTCTCGATCAGCAGTTTTTGTCATAAGAGTATTATTAACAATATTACAAGCACAAATAATGTACATTTTTTAATTCTTACACAATATTGAAGGAGAAACATCCTTGCTTTACAAGTTTAATTCTGTAATATATGTTAAAGATATTTTAAGCTAATAAAATTATGACCGGCTGTCGACTTAGTCTTGTGATTTATTCATAATCTTGGTACATTAAAATCGATATTAAGGTACCGGAATCGATTTTGTATATCGAATAGAATCGATTAGAACTCCACTTAATAAATTATGAGTTAATCACAATCAATAATATTACACTTGAAATATTAGCATTTTAATTATAGCTTCCAATATTACACATCATTAGTTGTAACTCTGACGGAAAACATCGTGAGGAAATCTGCTTATTTTAGAGTTGAAAAAATTTCTTTCTAAGTTGTGTGTATTCGGACAGTTAACACTATGATCTTGACCCTTCTAGGTGTACATCTGCGCCCTACAGTGGACTGATGAACAGTTTAATGATGATGAGTTCTTTCAGAGGTTGTGTTTCCATAGAAAGCTACTGACAACCATTTCAGTGGCTTTATCAAGACCTCATAATAATTATACATGAAATTATTAATAGATATACAGTTATTATACTGGATAAATCATTTAATAAATTATTTTTTATTGAACAATCTCTGTAATAGCCTAATTATGTATGGAAGATTGGAAGTAAGAGGCAGGTGGAAAAAAGACAATTTCAAGGCACGCAAGTAAACTCCACGATTTTGGCGTCATATGGATTTAAATCTAACACGTGACAAAACGTTATGATTAAGTTTGACTATTATTGTAAGTACGTACTGCTGTTTGTAGCCTAATATATTGCAATGGTCTAAATGCGTAGCCTGGCGGACTATGGCCTTAACCTTTTCATTCGGAGAGGAGACCCATGTTCCAACAATGGAACGATAAAAGCGTCAGGAAAAAAAGGTTGTACGTATCTTATTTTTTGTGACTTTATCATTCGTTCTTTCATTCCTTACTACATCATTCGTTAGATTATTTTTACAAAAATTCTAACTGTACGTAATGTTCTTCCGGAACAATATTTTTTTACCCAACACATGCCCCATCACTAGGGCATCACAACAATGTGAAAAAACCAGGTCGTCGTACCCGTGGCCGCGTTACGTAACATTAAATTGACGATTAATGACTCAGTGCAGCGGCTAGCTACACACAACTCGTTTTTTTTACAGTCGCATTAATAATATCCACGACACATTCGGACGGACGCCGGCGCGACAGTCTATCGCGACGCTGTTTTATAACAGTGTAAAAGGGTCGTCTTGCTTTCAAAATTAAAACGTCAGTCATCATTATCGATCCGTTTATTGTCCCTCTGTTCTCCACTAAGTTGCCTGTCAATAAGCGTTATGACCTCAGTGTCCACTCTACTAAAGTAGGTACGGGTTGCCAGGTCTAAATTTTGCTGTTTTCCCTTACTGCAGCAGCAAACTACGAGTATGATTAATTTATAAAATGCAAATTATTTGTAAATTGGAGCACGCAAGCACGACTTAACGAGGGAGAGATTGCATTTTAAACCGCATTGCAATTGCAATGTAACCCTATTTCATACATATTTCTCACAATGTCCATCGGATATGCATTTAGAATATGCATCAGGTCGCCTTTAGTAATACAGGCTGATGTCTTATGCCTTCAGCGGATCTCGCAGGTTGCTGGTATAGGTTGATGGTCATTATAATACCTTTAATGATAAAGGAATTATGTACTACCGACAAAAACATTTCAGACTACCGTATGTAAGCTTATACATCGAGTAAAAAGTAATTTATATTCATTATTCACCTTCAGCCTGGCAAACAGGTAGGCAGGCCACCTATGGTTCATGGTCATTTGCCTATGAACATTTACAACACTCGAGAAGTTACAACCTTTGAAGCAGAACTCTGTGACTTTCTTGAAAGACTCCATGTCGTATTGTTCCGGGAATACCTCAGAAGGAACCTCATGTCACATGTTGCACCTGCGAGCGCCCAAACTGATCCGCGGAGGACTGCACAAGTCGAGTATGCTAATAAGAGTGTATATTTTCTTTACATACTGACAACATCACACACAAACATATATGTACATATGTACGCGATATTTCGTAAATCTTATTATATAAGCCACTCAGGTGTCTACATGGCGCCGCTTGACCACGGCCCGGCTTGTTTACTTTTACAGCCGACGTGTGCGCAATGACCTCCCCTCCAGAACATTCCTCTATCTAACACAAAACTTATCTGTATTCTCATGCTTTTATCAGCCATTCTCTCTTCAGAATAGAAACCTGACCGAATAGGTTAAACACTGGCTGATGGAGAAGGCAGAGGTGTGCGTAAGAAGCGCGCTCGGGCGATAAACGTGATGTATGTTGAAGATACACGTCACGTAGGCAGGGAGAGAGATGCTCGGGCATTTGGTTCTCACTGATTCGGATTTCGAACTAGTATTGAGAATTACATTTAGGTTAGGAACCTAACAACAATTTACCTGATCAGCAGATGGATTACAGGATCTTTTGTTCTGCAGTCACGCCTACAACCACTTACAACCAACGAGACAGCAAAAATTATATGGATAAGGAATGGATCATATGGAAATCGGCGTGTGTGTATGAATGGAACGATTAATATGGAAAATATAGGGACATCTCCAAGAAAGAGAAATCCGGCAATCGGTAATCTCTGCTTACTCCGTAAGCGAGCTGGCGTGATGATATTAAAATGTATAATTATAACGCTGGACGATGCGGCACATCGTTGTGGAACGCTAAACGACCTGTTGATAGCCACGTTACGTAATCTGGCGACATTGGTTCACATCGCGCACCATATTATGCTAATTTAATTAAGGAGAATTCTTCTGATGAAACGGTTCGCTCGTTAGAGGATTAGTAACGAAACGTATATGTTAGAAAACGAGTTTTTTTTATTAATTTTACATTCGTTTGTAGTTGTACAAGTTGTTAATCAACCATTGTTTTATAATTAGGAGTTTTTGAATTTTTCATTGTTATACAGATACGAATATTTTAGCTCTTTTGAAAGGGACAATGTAGGTTCGTTTGGAAAACGTTTTCCGAAAACTGGAACTTAGAAACGGTATTTCAAAATATTGTAGACATTTTACAAGTAAAACCTAATAAATAGCAATGACAGCTTAGTGGTACGTACATAAATACCAGATTTCCACTCTAAGATTGTAATGTTCGTATTCTGGCATGACCCTCTGACTGAAGAAAGTTAAGTACTTATGTTTAAATATTAAAAAATATCGCTTGCTCTGACAATGAATAGAAATATAATAAGGAAAGCGACCTGTCTCAGAGTTTAAAACTTGTTCAAAACTTAGCCTCTAACGGTAATATAACAATGCAGGTAACTGAATGTTTCTTTACATCATCAGCCTGTTTCTCTCCACTATCGAAGAGCGGTTTCCCGAAAGTGGTTATCGGCTATAATCCTTACGGCTGGGGATGCGGTTTAGGCATCTCAGGGTACAGGTTCTCGCACAGCCTACGCTGCTAAGAAAGTCAAATAGTTTCCGATAAACGAACTGATCAATGCTACAAGTGAAATTAATTAGATGTAACATCATTAAAAAAATCACGTTTCTTGCAACACCATGCAATATAAACACATAGCAGGACCAATTACTGCTGAGTTATGTGATCGTAAAAGATATTTGTGAAATTTGACACCTGTTATTTGGCACAACCAATGTTTATTGAGCATTATATGGCGCACAAAGACACAAACTTTAAATATACATGCGTGAAAACTGAAATTGGAATGGTAAAGAATTGACTTTTTTTTCAAACAAGCGTGGGTAGATCGCTAAATTCAGAACAAATAAAGCAGTGGCTAGCTAACGATGTGGGTCAGTGACGAATTTATTACAGCAGTGGGCGATACCGCTCGTAATGAGACTAGGAGCATCTATATCACACATTGCGACATTTGGTAACATCGTCATTACCAATCCTTTTATGGTACTTTAACTGTTTTAACCCTTAACATTTTACTTCTTCTTTTCTTATTTGTGTGCTATATAGTAGCAGTCGTGGTCAGGCATGATGTTGGAGGCGTGCAGCACCACAGTTCTCCATTCGTTTCGAACCGATGCTCGACGGGTGCTATCATTAACAGACGCGTTGGTTAGAGCTCTAATTTGGTCGGTCCACTGAAGCGGAGGTCTCTCTCGAGATCTAACTCCATCTATACATAACTAGGCATTCCATGGCGTCCTGACGACGTATTACATGGCCAAAGTAGCGAAGAATTCTAGTAGTAGTTTCTAAGTACGTACTCGTAGTACTGTGTGCTGTCTATCGATCAGAAATATCAGGTTTTTATATCAGGTATCTAGAAATTCATATCTTCTACACCACTATTTCATATAATATGTTATTAAACGTAACATCAGGCCTGTATTCCTAGACAAAGTAGGCAGAGGAGCGTAGTAGGCCCCACGTTTCGTCCTTAGAAAAAGTAAATGCGTAGAAAAAGGTGGTAAGGGTCGAGCTATTTTACATTTGCAGCTTTCAACAACCCTCTATGGGACCTAGAGTGACGATATAATAATAAGATATCGTCATGTTATTGGTTTTTTTAACCGCGAGCAGGTTCGGATAACAACAGGATAACAAACGGCATTAGATAAAATTAGGTGAGCTATTATTTGTGACAATCCGTCTCTTCAAATGTCAAGTATTTCCAACAGACCACGTGTTACAGTGCAACAGAACAGAGAAGTAAATTATATGTAATTCCTCAATGTTTCATCACCACACGTCCGGACGTAGGTACCTACCGCAGTCCACCCTCTATTCCGGTCGACGCATCTCTGAACTAAACGACTATCTGCACCTTATAGTTTCTGCTGTAGACTGCCGCAGTCACACGATTAATCTAAATTGAGCTTAACATAATATCACGCCTGTTATCCCCGACGACACGGTACACTCCTACGTTTTATCAGTTACGTTTACGTCCCACTATGGAACAGGTGGTGAGCCTATTGTCATACGCCGGGCACATATCTAGAATCCAAGACAAATTGTATTTTTCTAAGATTTTTTAGTAGAAGTTTCTAATAATGTCTCAGTCTGTATTTGTGCCCGGTGTATGGCAATAGGGTCACCCTATATTAAAACGTGAAAGTGTACTACACTCCTTTGCCTGCCTCTTCGGCATGATGCCACATACTTACGTAACATACCTACTTACATTACATACTTACATAATAAGGATAATGTAGTCAAAAATGCACATCCTCATATGAGAATTCTCTGTCCCGTGGACGCTCATAGACACACATACTCACAGACTAACACACTCGTATTTCGCCTGACCACGAATAGAAAATCCTACACGCGTAGGACCAAGATTGTAAAAAAAATATCTATAGTAATATATAATTCATATGTATTACTTATGTAGTTTACCAGCCGTCTAGAAATCGTTACACAAGCTCTCTTGAGGCCAGTTGAAGCTTACTTTAGGATACGATGACCCAAGATATTAGTATAAAGGCGTCGGAAACTGAAAACATATTATTATTAAAAACGTAATTTAATTAATTATCAACTCTACAAAGTAAAGTCGAGAACTTTCGTTGACAATCTATCAAAGTTGCACAATAAAACAACATTGGTGGGCCGCTGTGATTTGTAAACGAACCGCCCTTATCATAAACGCTAGTCGCAATAAACCGGACAATGATTATATTAGTTTTTTATTAGCCATTAACATTCCTTAGTTAATATCAATTCTATGAGAAATTGTAGAAACTCATGGAATGTATGCAATTTCGACAACTAGTGGTCACGTAGGTACGGCGTTGCTTGCGCTCCGAAAATTATAATTTTCCAATCGTTAAAATTATCTTACATTTTGACCTGAATAATAAGTATTGACTATATCAACTTTCAGTGTAATATTCATTTTAAAAGTCATCTAATATTTACCAAATGCCTGGTCACCATAGCAGTAGCCCTTGTTTAAGATCAATCTAGTAAACAGACAAATCAACTAATAGTGTGTGGACAACTGTAATGTTCTAGAAATCCCCAACGCGTTACCACCAGCCTTAGAGCTCTCTTTGTACTTTGCTTAAAGATCCTCATGTAGGTATAGCTCGATCCCCAAGATAGCGTTCTCGAAATAGTTCGTAATAATTAATTCATATTTTGCACGCTAGCGGCTAGCCAGCCGAACAACAGCGGGCTCGTATAGACGCACCCAAAACGCAATCACATGTGGTCATTATCAGATTGAAGTCATACTGACATGACAAATTTTGTACGCTTATTGAAAAAAGCAGGTAGGTTATCAAGCAGGTAGGTACTCAATTTATTTCCTCTGATTTTTTCCTCTTCCTACCAGGACCAAAATTGCCTAGACTTGTTGAATAATAATTATGCTTAAATTATGTCTAGCTCAACAAATTGATAGTTTTCCGAGATAACCCGACTAGTTCCAGACTCCTGCTTCAACAAGACGGACAATTTGTAAAATCAAACCTATTTGGTTTAACCTGATACCGAATTTAATTATTTATATGGACAATCACGTAACGTTCAATCATAAAATGATAACTAAAAGAATATTATGACGTCGATTAAGTTTATGTACAATTAATGAAACTATTTAAATTTCCCGTGTTGATATTTCAGTCGTCCAGTGCACAGCCGCTGCTCTTCTCAATGTCAAAGTTTTATAGCATCAAACTGGTTAAAGGTTGCGTCGCAACACTAAGTCATGTTTCATTAGTGAAAGTAAAAGCCATAAATCAAATCCGTTACCACATTCTAAATTCGATTTCTTTAACGGTCATTCCATTTATTGCATCTACCCTCTGTGTAATTAGATCGTGTTTTATTAATGGCTTACCAGTTTAAATGTCAGCCTTGGAATACTGTACTCGTTTGGTACGAATCTTTGCATGTGCATACATCTGACTATCCAAAGTAATTTGCGTGTTTAACATTACTACACCAATTTCATTGCCTCGTTAGTCATCGTTAGTCAAGTGGTTAGAGATTTTCTGGATTCGATTCCCGTGTCGGGTATTATCGTATTTTTGTAGCTTAGATATCCTATTAGCAACTCAGGGTCAGGATTTATGCCCGATACACATTAGGCTCAACCGCTATACCGGGGTGGGACATATAATTTAACAGTTTGGATAGTGGGAATGTATTACACTCCCCGGCTTACCCCTTTGGAGAATACGGGTTTAAAAATAAAAGCGTTATGCCACATTACTAATATAAAGGTGAAAGAAAATATAGTGAGGAAACTGAGATTTCTATCGTGTTTTCTGAGGTGCGTGGAATCTGCCTCTCCTTGGCCACCGCAGTTAACGGAGGTACGAGCCTCTCATTCTGAGAGAGAACCTGTTTGCAATACTGGAATAATAAAATGCTTAGTCATCATAAAAATACCTATGTAATAAAAATTATTATAGAAAATAATGAAACGCCTAGAATAATAATAATAATTTTTATTGATGACCTCCCGTTCGGCAGTTGCGAGTGCGACTGCCGAACGGGAGGTCCTGGGTTCGATTCCCGGGTCGGACACTACTAAAAATTTTCTAATTTA